>PJEM01021870.1:0-10407 GCA_004023845.1 Helogale parvula | reverse complement strand
TATGTCTTTCTCTGTGGCCCTCCTGTCTCCACCCCATCTTGTTGCTTTACGCCCTTTCCCACCATCTCCCCACCCCCCGCCCCCGCTCCCTGGGTCCTCCCTGCACAGCCCCTTCCCACCTTGCTCCTGCGTGCCTGGACCCCGGGCCAGCGTGTCCCCCTGCCTGCCCCCTACAGCCCATGTACCTCCTGGCATCTCTCTGCCCCTCCGGCTCTGTTCAGACACCAGATTAACTCACCGCATCTTCCCGACAGCCAGGACACTAGTAGCCTGGTTACACCCATTGAGCAGTTGTGAAGACTACGGCTCTAAACGGACAACATCTCCATGCGTCAGGGCCCTGTCTGTCTGTGTGTCTTAAGTATCCACATATTCCTGGCACACAGTCTGGCCCAAGTAGGTACTCAACACACACTTCGATTGAGTGACTAACAGGGACTGTGCTGGGGAGAGGGTTTCCATTTACAGACGTTGTTGCCTCCAGAGGCCTTGGGTGACGTTGGCAAAGGTTTTGGTGGTCACAGCTCCAGGAAATGGGTGCTACCGCCCGGGGATGCCACTAACTCTCCTGTAATGCACAGGACGGCCCCCAGGGGGCAGCAGTGAGCGCTGGGTCGGGGAGAATGCTGGCTTCTTTAGGGAAGAACCACGGATCTCAGCTGAATGTACAGTGATCAAGTCTCACCCTCCCTCCTGGGAGTGGGAAGGAGACCCACACACATCATCTCTAAGTCTTATGAAGACCCTAGGGGGCAGAAGCGAGCCCCACTTGACATATAGAAATCTGAAGTTCAGAGCACTTAGCCACTTTCCCAACATCACACAGCTGCCAAGCAGCAGAGTCGGGCTCGGAGCCCGTGCTCCCCGCACTTTTCCCGGACCACCGGAGGGCGGCGGCCCCAGCCCAGGCCTGAGGGGGAATCTGCTCCTTGACAAGACCCCAGTGATTTGTGCGTGGGGAGCAGTTCAAGAAGCGTGGCCTTTGAGCCCTTCCCGTTCCCCGAGGTTCCCACACAAAGGGCTCCTGGGTAGACCTGCCGTAATTGAACCGGGTTGCGGATCACCACAGGGTGTATGAATAATGAGTCCTCAAAACAGCCCCGCGAGACCGAGCCCGCAGCTGGCCCCGCGTCGGCACTAACTGACGTTTCCCTGCACTCCTGGGGACAGCCCCATACATGTAATTGGCACCAAGCAACGGAGTCATGGCTCCTTTCACCTGGCACATTAAGGCGGACGCTTTCATGTCTAAAGCGCTCGGCCTGAAAGCTTCCTCGGAGTAGGGCCTGGAATTAATCTTGATCGGCTTCAATTCAAAGCATCGTCAGATTTTCACTCCTCGGAGGCAAAATGCACCCTTATCACCGTGTTTTTACAGCGTTTCTTGAACGTCTGTAAGTGCTTCTTTGGCAGGAATATTTCAGAATCATCAGAGCCTCGAGATGTTTTGCTAGGGAGTTCATCTAGATAGCCCATTGGAGTTACTATTATTATTGCACGTCTAACATTTTCGGAGAGTGTACGGCCCCAAGGTGGGGACTCGGTTGGTCAAGCCTGCACAGAGGAGGTTTGGTAAAACCAGCAAACATGCCCCCATCAGTTCTCAAACTACTGTGCACACAAGTCACCCGGGATTTTGCCAACATGCAGGTTCTGACCCTGGGCCTCCTGGAACATAACGAGCCGCCAGGTGACCCTGGCGCTGCTGGTCCAGCAACCACTGTGGGGAGCAGGGCTGGGATGAGTCATCCTTGGTTAAGAGCACAAACGGGCTGGGCAGACCCAGGTTCTGATCCTGGCTCTGCCCCCAGACCAGCCAGACAACCTTGGACAAGTGGCCTAGCCTCTCTGAACCTCAGTTTCCTCATCCATGAAATGGTAAGACTCCTGTCTTCACAGAGTTACTGCGAAGATTATATTAGGTAGTCCACGTGAGGGGTACCAGGGGTTAGATAATCCTCGTGGGGTGTGCCAGGGGTTAGATAATGCATGTGGGGTGTGCCAGGGGTTAGATAATCCTCGTGGGGTGTACTAGGGGTTAGATAATCCGCATGGCGTGTGCCAAGGTTTAGTGAGATGTACCAGGGGTTAGATAATCCACATGGGGTGTGCCAGGGATTAGATAATCCACATGGTGTGTGCCAGGGGTTAGATAATGCACATAGGGTGTGACAGGGATTAGATAATCCGCGTGGCATGTACCCGGGGAGTCTTCAGTAGATCGCAGATACCATCCCAGGGTGTTCTTTGGTTCGTGAGCATTGTCGCGGGCACACCGCAGCCTGGCCTCGTCACCTGCCGGAGAAATCTCTGTGAGCTGGCTGCGTCTCTCTCTGGTACAGAGAGGACGCTCTATTCCGTGTCCTGAGGCAGTCGCTGGGCAAAGAGCAAATGTGGAAAGTCGTGTGGAACAGGCCTGCCTTAAACCCGGGCTCTGCCTTACACACGAGGGTCACTTTGGGGACCGGAAAGGCCCTCGGAGGGGCAGGCAGGCCATCCACACCGCAGGCCCCAAGTCCAACAAGACAGGCCACGGGCTGCCACCTGGGGGGACATGCTTCCTGGGGAAGTGACCTCAGAGACCAAGTGCTCCTTACAGAGTGAAGATAAAGTGGATCCCGTGTGCAGTGAGGCCCTCGTGTGCAGGGTGGCCCAGACTCAGGGAGCCCTAAGCTGGCGGGCAGACCTCGGCCATACGAGACTCTGATGTGAAACATCAGGACGAGGCCCAGCGCGCCGCCCCCGTGTCAAGGTGATCCGCACAGTCTTGGCTGTCAGCTGCAGCAGCGTATGTGCCCGCCCGTGGGTGCAGGGGCCAGGAAGCTTTCTGCGTGGTCCTCCCCTGGGTGACGCTCTGGGCACGCTGCGTTTCCGGTCCTGCGTCCTCCCAGGAAGCGGCCTCAGGCTGACGCCGACGGCGGCTTGGGAGTGGCTGCCAGGCGGGGCCCCTCTGCCCCTTGGCCAGTGCCCCTGCCGGGTAAGCGGCTGCCCCGCCAACATTGGAAGTAGTGGGACTTTCCGCCCAGACTCTGGCTCGAACCAGGGAGGCCCTCCGGGTCGTGCAGCTCCCGTGGCAGGTCCCGTGGCAGGCGTCAGCGGAGATCTGCTCTCCCGACGGGCTAGTGACTCTGCCCAGCGGCACCGGGCAGCCGACGGGTGCCCTTTACATTCATGAACTATTAAGTGATGTTACAGCCGGGGATTACAGATGGGGATCGTCTGCGGGTTATGTGCCATTGCCGGGCTGCGTGGGAGGGCAGGGGCAGGGCTGCCCCCACAGGCCAGGGGCTCGGCGGTGAAAGGTGAACAGCCCCGATCTCGGGCCCCACACAGACCCTCAGCCCCGGCAGCCCCCGTCTGGCCTTCAGTCGTGTGATTTCCTCGCCGATGGGAAATGCAGCGATGGCATGAACCAAGAGGTGGGCACAGGAAGCAGGGCAGGGTGACACCCAGCTTTCTGACTTGGATGACTTGTCCTCTGAAGACGCACCACCATCCCCTCCACCAAGGGCAGGTTGACCAGAAGGACAGAGTGAGCAGACGATGAGACTTCTGGAAAATATTTATTCCTTGGCATCGAAACATGATGGAAAATCTTCCTGCTGTGAACATTTCCGTGCTTGGGAATTCAGACTTGCTTCTCAGACTGGATGCCAGTCATGGATGCCAAGGATACACCGGAGCGGCCATGAGTGATCACTGGGTAAAACCCAAACCCCTTTGCAGAGCCCACCAGGCCCTCAAGGTCCAGCCCCCACCTACCTTTCCAGCCCCATGCCCTGTCTGCCATATTTAATTCCCTCCTGCTCCCAGAATGCACCACGCTCTTAGCAGCACCCACCCTCTGGAACTCCTCTCACCCCGTCCTTCTCCTTAGTTTCTTCTTCTAGAAAGGCCTTCCCACGTGTATACAGCCCCTGAGCCTTCTACAATATGACCCTTTTAAAACTTGATGTGATCGCTGCCTGTTTCCCTGCATGCCTGTCGCAGACAGTCAGCTCCGCGGGGACAGGACTGGAGCCGCTCACCCCCCAGCGTGGCACACCCAGCCATTCTGCAGGTGCTTGTCCACTTGCCACATGCTGGGTGTTGGCCGGGCGCCCGGGAGGCAGCAAGGAGCACGGCCTCTCACGTCTGAGGCCTCCCGGAGTCCAATACTAGATAAGACGACAGGCAAAAGGCGTCAATAAATACGTGGCGTGCATCAGGTCGTGGAAAGAGCGAAGATCCAGAAACCAGAAGGAAGGCCGCAAGGGGACCGCTCGCTGCGGCGTTGGCAAGAGCACCTCCATGGCCCGACTGGTCCGGGCCCAGCATTCTGCGTCTGTGCCCGGAGGCCACATGACACCTTCCTGTTCTGTCCAGCAAGAAGATGACCCTGAGGGGCATGACCCAGGTCCTGTCTACGCTGGCGAGCGCAGCTCGGCGGTCTCCCGTGCACCGTGCACACTCCTCACTCTCCTGTGCGCTGTGCACACCCCTTCATTCCCCCGTGGACTGTACACACCCCTGTCTCTCATGTTATCTTTTGACCCAGCTTTGTTGGGTCATCTGTTGCCATCTCCATACCTTTCTCTCTCCAGCGCCTCTACTATGTGAGGGGCAAGGCACATGGCATCGTCGTGGCGGATGTGGCCTTTCTCCCTGAGCAGGGTCATGGTCCAGAGCTCCTTGGCGTCCGTGAATCTGCCCTGTTCTCTGTGGCTGTGGAGAGTCGTTGCCAACTGCACTTGCCGCCCTCACGGAGCAGCGTTCCGTGTGGCTGTTGCCCCTGCTGTGTGTTGGACTTGTTGTCATGACCATCCTGCTGCTCCAGAGTGTCTTTCCAGGATTTCTTTAGCCTTTCTGCTCCTAGAGAATGAGGGGCCTGGACACTACTACCTTCTAGACCAGAGTGGAGGCCTGAACCCCATTGCTCACTCTGCCTGGGTCCGTAGTTGGGACTCCTTCTAAGGAGACTGATGGGTGCTGCCTGCCCTGCCCATTTAAAGCTGGGAAGCCTTCATTCCTCATCCGTGGATCCACCCAGGACAGTGGTATCTGAAGTCCAGGCCACACCACCTGCATTCTTCCTCCGTCTACCAGAGGCTCCAAAGTTGAGCTAGTCCTTTCTCCAGAAATACGTGGGGATGCCCGAGAACCTGGAGGTTCTGCTGTCCATTAGTTGCTCTTCCTGTGAGTCCCTAGCATTTGCCAAAGCAAGCACTAGCCTGGGACCTGCCCTTAGGGAAGGAAGGGGCAAAAGGACCCAGGCAGTAATCTCTGGGTCCAGCTGGGTAGCTCCAAACCAGCCAGGCGACATAGACAGGCAGTTCCTGGATGGTCGACCATACCCTTGAGAAAAGGGAAAATGAACCTCAGCCCATTCAGCAGGAAAAGTTGGTATTTAATAAACAAGCAAAGACTGTTTATTTTTATTTATTTATTTTTACTCTGATGTTCCTTTCTAATGAACTGACCATTACATTTCCAAAGTTCTGAAATGGCCAACAGACCACAGAAAGACATTTCTTTAGGCTCCTGCTTGAAACCAACAGCTTCAACCAACTGCTGGCCTTGATTGAGAGCCAACTTCCTTGTTCCATTTTAAAAGCAAAAATCAAGCACCAAATTAGATACTTTTCGTTACCTTCAAAGCCATCATTATCAATATCACCAAGATTAACAATAGATTCCCCAGATCTTGCGGCATTATTTGTCACTTCCAAGGAGCTCTGTTTCCATTTCATTCATTACTGCACCCGAGCCAGAGTTGACGTCCACGAACACTCTGCCTTCCTCCCTGATGACGCTCTGCACGGGGGCTCCCACGAGGAGGTCTGAGAAGCCATCTGCGCTGAGGGCCACAGCACAGACAGAAGCTCCAAAGTAGGAGCCAAGCTTTTTACCTTCCATTTCATGTAAGATGTTCAGTCCTCTGGCATCGATGCTGAAGATGTATGGCAGTCTGTTCATGTTGAGGGGCTCCTCCCACTACCTCGGTAGTATGTGGACTCCGAAAATGACCCGCTCCGACTGAGTAGCCTAAATAACTTCCAAATTTTCCTTGATTATTTCTGTCCCGAAAAGCCCTGTATTTATTTGTAGTTATATTGTACACAAAAAGAGATCCAGTCCAGTAAGATGATCCTGGGGCTCTCATCACAATTACATCCTCCGTATAAAAACTAGATATTCTAGCTTGACATGATGCAAGATTTTCTCCAAATTTTCTCACGTAATCTTGATAACATGGCGCTCTTCTTTTGCTCAGTTCTGTTCGTCAGTCGGAAGGCATTCCACAGCAAACACCTGCCTTGGTGAATTACGTAAGACTGACACGTGCTGTCAGTTTCAAAAGAATCTGATTCAGTGGTTGGAGCGTTATAACCTGGGCAGGGTTGATAATGGCTATGAAGAAAAGTACAGACGTCCAGGGACGAGGGGAGCGAGGGGAGCGTCCACGAGGGGCCAGGGAGGGGGCCCAAGATGGGGAGAAAATCCTGAGGAATGAGGAGCCCGCTGCGCCCTGCGAATGAACGGATGCGTGAATGAGTGAACTGAGCAGAAGCCCAGGGTCTGCAGGGCTCCTTACTCGGGGCGACCCGTGGTGAGGACGGGAGCGGAGCGTTGCCGGAGCAGCCTGGGGGTCGTGTCCTCCTCCCCTAGGCTGCCGGGTTTGAGGACGTTGGCCTCCTTCCGCACTTGGCCTCCGGGCTGGGTCGATGGAGGACCCTCGCCACAAGGTGGCGCCCCAGCCTCACGAACTGCGGGCGTGGACCCGCACCGCCAAGGAACTGGGGGCAGTCTTCAGTCCCCTTACGCCCCGGGCAGCTGTTCCAAAGCAGGGGTCCCCAGTGACTCTTGGGGGACCCTAGCTAACCCGCTGCATATCACACAGCGTTATGTTGGCTCTGCCACCCAGCTGGCCCCCACCTCGTTCAGATCGAACCCGCATTTTTATTAGGCATTTACTATCGTCTCATTTATCAGCATACCAACCCTGAACCCACTTTAGAGGTGGGTCAGCTGAGGCTCAAAAGCATACGTAGCCTGTTCGAGGCCACAGGACTGGGAAGTAAGGAGGGAGGGGTCTACACCCAGGTCTGTCTGACTCTGTAACCAGCATCTGAAATTGCCTCCCACGCAGAGTCGGGATTGGTTGAGGACAAGGACGAGTGAGTGAATTGGAGGCTATGCCGAGGGAGCGTTGTCCTGGGGTAGATGGAGGGGTTCGATGACCCGATTCGGCCTTAGGCTGTGGCTGTCCGAAGCTGCAGTGTGGGGGCCAGGCGGGAGCACCTCCGAGGAGCACGAGAGTCTGGGTGAGGAAGGACCAGGCTCAGGAATGGGCAGCCGGGGGTGCCTCCAGCCTCAGAGCTCACCGAGGAGAGAGCCTGGAGCCCATAGTTCGGATGCTGGGGCCACGGACTAAAGGAACTGAGCCTTCCCCACACACCCCCTTTCCCCGGAGGCCCCTGAGAGGCACTAAAGGTCGGTGGCCAGAGCATGGCACCTGGTGTCTGAACTAGGCTCAGAGCAGCCCCAACACTCACCCCTGTGAGCCTCGGCACCCGTGTCTGTGAAATGGGCACATTACTGGTACTAACTGTCAAGGTTGTACTTGATGTGCCCTTGAAGCACCAGGCGTGAGAGCCGGCTTGGGGGGTGGGGGAGGTGCAAGGCACGGTGGCCGTCACTGTCACCAGGTCAGTGTCACCATCGCCGTCACTATTCTTAATTACTCGCTGCTGGATTGCTATTAACCGCCTGTCACAAGGGGCGGAAACCCCCCAGCCGGGCGCCTTGCTCCGCCGTTGATGACAGCAAACACGATCCCACTTGCCAAACCACTGCGCCTAAGTGTTACTTGACTGACAGCATGGGTTATTTTGAGGAGGAAAAAAAAATCAAATTCTTGAGTGCACCGGCTCTGAAAGGTTTCCACGACAACGCACACCTGGCTCTTCCGGGGGGAGGGGCCGGCGGCCTCTGGGGAGGAGTCAGAACTAGACTGGGAGGTGGGAGGGGGGCCTCCCACTGCTCTTCTCCCCTGGCGTTTGCACAGCCCCGGGCAGGACGCTTCACAGGCTCTCTCGAATAAAGCGCTCCACAGCCCACTATGGTTCTTAGCCCCACTTTGCAGATGAAGAAACTGAGACTCGAGAGGTTGAAGTGTGCCAGCAGCCGCTAGGTGATTTGGGGCCTTCCTGGGTCTCCCTCGTCGCCCTGAGGGGGCTGGAGGGGCCTCTCACCTGCAGCCCTCCTGACATGCGGGACCCACCCCCTCTGTGACTGGCCGGCCCGTGCATCTAGATGTTTCCCCAGCACCCACTGGATGCTGGACCGGCTCCTCCACCCAGTTGTGACCACCGACCACCCCACTGACGGGAACTTCCTGAGTCAGGGACCAGCTCAGGAAGTCAGAGCTCCTCCGTTGGGCCGGACAGGAGGGATCACCCTGTTCTACGGGGCAAGGAAAGCAAGAGCCAGAGGGGAGGAGGGGCCCCAGGGCCGCACAGCCTGGGGGCAGTAGGCCAGATGGGGGCTCACGTGGGTTTGACGGGAGGCCACCAGGTGGTTTGCAGTGTAGCCTCTAAGTATGCCAGACCCGGGGTCTCTGCATGCCGCACCGCCTGCTGGGCTCACCGCTGTGTCCCAGACCCGGGGGACCCGGGGACCCGGGACGGGCCAAGGCAGCTGAGAGCACGCACCCCAGCTCAGGGCCAGGACGGCAAACCGTGACACAGAGGGAAGTGGCCTGGGGGCATGGGGGGGTCATCTCCCTGGGGTCCCAGAGGCCAGAGGAGGGGCTTTCAAAGAAATTGCAACAGTTTCCATGAGGGGGGAGCGGAGCCCTTCCAAGGAGGACGGGGAGCAAGCTGCCACTTTCAGTCCCCTCAGCAGCCAGCGAGGGGGGTGATGGTCATGGAGGGGGCACTTGTGGGGATGAGCACTGGGTGTTATATGGAAACCCACTTGACAATAAAGATTAAAAAAAAAGAGTTTGGGGAAATATAGCTCCAGCCGTACCTAACTTCCAAATAAAGACAATAGGGAAAAAAATAATAGAAAGCCAAGGTGAGAGGGAGTCAGTGACGGGCCCGAAGTCCCACGGCCACGGAGCCACTGAGCAGCAGGGGTCTGGGACCGGAATCCACCCTGGAGCTGCTCCCGGGAGCAGGCACAGGGCCTGGTACCTTCTGGCTGGGCCGCTCCACCTGCCGCCTCTCAGGTCAGGAGGAGACGGGGCGTCTGCATGGACTTCATGCCTGCAGACCCCCAGGGAGCCCAGGGCCCCTTCTCAGGAAAGCCCTCTTCCGTGGGAAAGGCCTTGGAAATCTCAGCTAAGCAGCTGCCGCGTTCCCAAAAGCCTGGGATCTTTGCGGTGCTCAGTCTGAAAGGACAGAAAAATAAAAGGAGGCCATTTTCTCTAACTTGTTTCAGTTAAGCACGCTCCGACCCCTGCTCCGTGCGGGGTGCTGTGCCTGCCCCCGCCGTGGATGACAGGTCAGGCCAAGGGCCCGTCCCGGAGGAGCCCGCTGGCCAGAGGAGACACCCCTGGTGTAGACCGTTCAACAGCGGGGGGCCTGATGCAGAGTACGCAGTCTGCCAGCAGTTTCGGGAGGGAGGTGCGTAGGTGCAGGAAAGCAGAGGGGGAGGGGACGGACGAGTGAATGAAGACTTGAATCTGCCCGCGAGGTCGTGACTGAGGGACCCTGCATGCCATGGAGAAGGTGAGCCCGGGCTGCGAGAGCACAGGACAGGGGCGTTTTAAAGGGTTAGCCGCCGCCAGAGATGATGGCAGCAGAGGAGGAGGAAAGGAAGGAAGAGGAGCAAAATCCCCCCAAACCCGGGACACTGACTGCCGACAGCACCAGATTCTGAATGCGGAGCGGCAGGAGCTCTTGCTCACGCTGGTGGGAAGGCACAGGGCCCGGCCCTGTGGACAGTCTGGCAGTTTCTCCCAGCAGCGTTCACAGCAGGGAGGCTGTGTGTGTGTGGGCGGGGGGGGGGGGGGGGGGGGGGGGGGGGGGGGGGGGGGGGGGGGGGGGGGGGGGGGGGGGGGGGGGGGGGGGGGGGGGGGGGGGGGGGGGGGGGGGGGGGGGGGGGGGGGGGGGGGGGGGGGGGGGTGCGTGGGAGACCTCTCCTCCTCGGTATTGTTGTGGACCTGTCCTAAAGTACTTGAAGGGGGAAAAAATAAGGAAAAGACCTTAGCAGAGGTCAGCAGCAGCGCTGATGACGGGCGTGGTGGGGAGCAGCCCCCGCCAATGCCTGGCCCAGCCTCCTCTCCTTCTGTGCATGCTCGCCGCCTCCTCACCTTCGCCGCCTGAGACCCCCCCCCCCCCACCCGAGGGCTCAGCCTGCCCAGCCCGAGGGGCACGAGCCGGAAGCTTCCGCTGGGGTGCGGACACCCGGGGCAGGTGG
>PJEM01021869.1:0-10412 GCA_004023845.1 Helogale parvula | reverse complement strand
GTCGGGGGGGGGGGGGGGGGGGTGTTTTGCTTTATTTTTTTATGAGAGAGCATGCAAGAGGGGAAGGGGCAGCGGGAGAGGAGCGAGAGGGAAGAGAGAATCACAAGCAGGCTCTCTGCTGTCAGCACAGACCCCATTGTGGGCTCGGTCCCATGAACTGTGAGATCGTGATCTGAGCTGAAATCAAGAGTCAGGCACTTAAGCAACTGAACCACCCAGACGCCCCTAGATATCAGTTTTTAGAGATAAACAGATTGATTGCTTCCCAAAACAGACACTATAAAAATGCTCCAAAAATTCTCACTGTCACAATTAGTCACTCCCTGTTCTGTGCTCCCAGGCTCTTAAGTACCACTCTCATATACCAATGCATTTGGTCATAAACCCTCTTGTTCCATTCATTTGTGAGGCGGCAACTTCAGATGATTTTTATCCCTATGGCTCAGCCCGCTTTAGGGCTCTATCGTTGTGAAGAGTGCTGTTTGTAGGTTAAAATACGGAGTTTTGGAGTTAATAAACCCGACTTTGAATATTAGCTTTACCACTGCTGAGTTGTGTGACTTTGGGCAATTTATTTAATCTTTCTTTTTTTTTTATGTCTTTATTTTATTTTGAGAGAGACAGAGAGTGAGTGGGGGAGGGGCAGAGAGAGAGGAAGACAGAATCAGAAGCAGGCTCCAGGCTCTGAGCTGTCAGCACAGAGCAGGGCTCAAATCCATGGACTGTGAGATCATGACCTGAGCCAAAGTCAGACTCTTAACCAACTGAGCCACCCAGGTGCCCCTAGTTTTTTTTAAGTTTTTTTAACATTTGTTTATTTTTGAGAGACAGAGAGAGACAGTGTGATCAGAGGAGGGGCAGAGAGAGAGAAGGAGACACAGAATCTGAAACAGGCTCCAAGCTCTGAGCTGTCAGCACAGAGCCTGACGCGGGGCTTGAACCCACGAACTGTGAGATCATGACCTGAGCCATGACCTGAGCCGAAGCCAGACGCTTAGCCGACTGAGCCACCCCAGCGCCCCCAGGTGCCCCTAGTTAATCTTTCTAAGCCTCATTTTATTCATGTCTAAAATGAGAATAACAATTCCTACCATAGCACTTAAATGAGATAATCCACATTAGGTATAAACATTCAATAATTAGTAACCACTGTCCCTATATTGAAGTAAATTAAATTTCCACTAAGAAGTTTCTATGATGAAGGGGGAGTACGCTATCCTACTCCAATTTATTCTGTATTTACTTTAAAATATTGCAGAGTTTCTGTTAAGCATGAGGAATTTTGTTTTGTTTGTTTAAAGACTTTACAAAAGTCTAGCTTTAAGAAATCGTTTCTAGCTCTTAGAGTTCTAGAAAAACTAAATCTAACTCTAAACCTAACCTTAAGTTTTTAATGCAAGATACAAATAAAATGTCAGGCTTAAAAGCTTTTTAGTCATTTATTTTTTTCTTCTCATCAGTGAGTTTAAACAGGAGATTTCTCCTCAAGCAGATGCCCACCCTCTTCCAAACCTTACATGGCTCAGTCCAGGGATCCCAAGGGAAATTAGACCCTGTGTTTCAGGGCAAGGAATTGCAAATTCCTGGAAAGACTTTATTCAGCTCAGTGCAGAGGAAATGTCCCTGCTTCCCCACACACACCCCGGTCCCTCCCAAGATCTCCTCTTTCTGGGATAAGCCCTACTCTGACTGCTGAGAAGCCTTCCCGAGAAACTCCTCCCCCTACTAAGCTAGATGAGGCTGCTTACGCCAGCTGTGCCTCAATTTATTCTCCACTAAATGCGTTCTACTGGGTGGACAAAAGGTGAAGGTAAGATTTAGATAGCTAATTAAGTTCTCCTGACATAGCAAGACGCGGAAGCTAAAGAGAGCGCCCAGGGTAAAGTATAAGAAGTCAGCCATTTAATCATCGCTTACCAGAAACGTGAAAGTAGTAGACAAAGATAGATAAAGATAAAAAGACTCGAGAGTTACCAGATATTATACTGGATTAGTGTAATCTGCCAGTGGTCTTACTAAAATAAATTGCTTCGTTCTCTTTAATTCAAACCCGAAATTGAAATTTGAATTAAACCCAAAACCTGGTTCTTTACTTGCAGTTTCTCCCTCAAGTTCCCCCCGACCCAATTTTTAAAATACGGGAGGTAACATATTAAGGTCGATATTAATCAAACTATTATATAAAATTCGTATTCCATTTTATTCAGTAGGAAATAAACATAGTACGTAATAATAATTAAGGGAAAGGTTAATATCACCAGCCCAGCTGACGTTGTCATGTATTTTTGTGCATGTGCACACGTGTGTACACTCATACACAGATGTGTGCACGCGCACACACACACACACACACACACACCCCTGTGTGCTCATTACTGTCTCACCATATGTTGCTTTCTTTAAAAATGTACCTATTAGGCTACACATCACAAATTATGAAATACGTAGGAGAACATATAGGGGAGGGATTTTCAATGCTATTTTTCTCCATGACCTCTGTTTCCTGTTGTATTTTTTAACCACATCTGTAATACTGGCCCTTCAACTAAATGTACCCTATCCCTGGTTATTGGCTTAATCATAGTATTTTGTCCGTTTTTCCCTTTATTGTCTTTGATCTTCCAAACAGAGACTACAGTATCTTGAGATTTGATAATGATCGGAGAATTTAAAAAGGTGAGGAACATCAGGAATTAGCACCGTTGAAATGATACCTGCCAGAGAATGAACTGCAGAGTTAATGTAGACTTAATCCTACACTTGACCTTCAGTGAAATTCTAGGACTTACCCTACTGCGCTACAGAGAATAGATGCTAGTTAAAAGTTTGCTGCTAGAAACCTAAAACATCTAATATCTAAAACTGAAGAGCATGGTTATATCAGAGAAAAACTGAAGCCAGGTGCATATGTGTTAATGCTTATATTTAACACCGGAAGAATAGCATAGTTTGGAAGTCCTCGTAGAGATTTTTCATTGCCGTTGGTTTATTAAATTGGTTTGATAGGAAGTTTAAAACCATCCTTTTATGTTTGTAAAACTATTCACAATATAAGGAGAAGTTCAATGCCAAACCTTGGCAATAATGTCTTTTCCATATATGCTCAAAGATAAAAGATACACGACTTTCAGACAAAATTTTCTTACTCGTAGACTTCTTATACAACGCGATGACAGAAATTGTTCTTCTTATTTTTTTATTCCGCAGAAAATCCCATTCTTCCCAATGAATTTGGGCAGTTGCTTCTCTGGGATAAAGTTGAGGACTAGCCATTGTCTGGGGCCCCGTCATTCTCAGGGGGGTATTCTGTCCCTGCTCAAAAAAGATGTTGGCGTAGAGCACCCTGTGCTTGGATCTGTAACTCTGATTATCACCTTCCTGATTAATGGGGAAACTTTTCTTTGAGATACAGTTTATCATTCATGAATTCACTTGTAACATGTTTTAAAGTTGTCTAAATTTTTGATAATAAAGTTTAGCATTATTCTTAAATGCACACATACACACACACACACACACACACACACACCCCTCTCACATTTCTTCCAAAAAACAAATGACACACATCCTAGAGTATGATCCATTTTACTTTCCAGCATGCCTCTACGTTAATGTTACAGCTTCCATAGGGGCACAGAATAAAACTGAAAATCACAACAGGCGACTCATTCATTTGTTCCTACTTCCTGGCTTCAGCATTAAACCTATCCTTCTGAAGTCAACGAGACACTAAGAGTCAGGAAATTGGCGCTCTCCTCCTCACTGAGTAATTCATAGGCACTCAGCTGTGTTTAACCCCTGGTAACCCCCCATTCCACAAATGGGCAGGGTAGACTGCTTCCCTGCTGTCAACAGAGAGATGGGTGCGTGGTCTGAAGCACAAACGAAGAAGGGTAACCTGTTCCAAAACCCTTTATAGGCAGGAGAGGGATATTTTGTATAATCTGCTACCAACAAGTTATTATGCTACATAGTATCACAAATATAACCTCATATAGACTCTTAAATACAGAATACCAACTGAGAGTTGGTGGGGGGGGGGGGGGGGGGGAAAAGGGGAAGATGATGATGGGCATTGAGGAAGGCACTGGTTGGGATGAGCACTGGGTGCTGTATGTAAGCGATGGATCATAGGAATCTACCCCCCAAAAGAACATATTGTATACACTGAATGTTAGCTAGCTTGTGAATAAATTCTATTTTAAAAAATTAAATAAAATAAGAAACCCAAGGAAGTTAACATATAGTGTTAACATGTAGAGTTAACTAACCTGGATTAAAACAAAAAACAAATACAACCTCCTATAAACCACACACTCCTGAGAAGGTAGATTGCTATGGATGCGGTCTTTATAGATGGAGAAAGGCACAATCATTGTCAACTTATTAACTGAGTACCTTGAACCATGTCACGATATATGATCTTCCCAACGACAGTCGGAAGTAGGTACTCTTGTCCCATTTTACCAGTAAGGAATCTGAAATACAAAAATAACTTGCCTAGAGGACAAAAGTGGGATTATCAACCCATGGAGTCTTATTTTTCTAGCTAGGGAGCCACCCGGATAGGAAAGTAATGTAACTGCCCCAGGGTAACAGAGTTTAAGGCCAGGTGGAATAAAACAGTCGAAAACTCCACCCTTCTGCACATTCTGTCTGAACCATAATCAAGGTTTATAGGAATTAATCTTCTGAAAAGCGGGCCACCGCTATTTTCAAATGTGCTTTAAATGAGACAACCCAGATGGAAGCCATCGAAGCAATTTGTGGAAAACCCACAGTGTTCAAAGTCAAGTTCTATATGGCTTGGGCACTGCTTCTCAAAATATCATATAACAGCCTTGCTTCTTTAGGGGAACAATTTAAAGCACACTGTGTATGTAAATTAGTTGGTTTAACTCCTGAGAGTTGCTATTCCTTTCCATTATTACTTTTCAAGCTTTTTAACTAAGTTTTACAGCAAGTTCAAATGTGTCTCCCTCAATTCTAATTTCTTGAGAAATGTCTTATTTTGGAGATTTCAAAATCACTTTCCCAGTAGTAAATCCCTTTTATTTCATACGCTTTCCTCCTTCCTGAATATTTCCATCTCTTTTCTTCAGGCGTTAATGCTGACATACGCAGTCGCCTTGCTGTGCTGTTAGTTTATCGATGTCCATCACGAAAGTATAAATATCTTCTTAATCAAGCTTCATTTCCTTTCAATAAGCAATTTTGGTGTCTTCCATTGAAAAGTGATTTTTTTAACTTATGATAGGATTATTTCTGAAAACTTGCCAAAATTCCAAGGAATGAATACTTGAAATTTAACTGAAATTAATATTCACAGATTTTATTGCAAAATGAACACAACCCAAGACACAAAGAAATACATGGATAAAAAGTTAAAAATCACCACTGGTTTGCCATGTATTGTTTTCCTTTTAGATGGGGCGCCTGGGTGGCTCAGTCGGTCAAGCCTCTGACTTCAGCTCAGGTCATGATCTCACAGTTCGTGGGTTCGAGCCCCACGTAGGCTCTGTGCTGACAGCTCAGAGCCTGGAGTCTGCTTCGGGTTCTGTGTCTCACTCTCTCTCTGACCCTCCACCACTCACACTCTGTCTCTCTCTGTCTCTCTTTCTCTCTCTCTCTCAAAAATAAACATAGGGGCGTCTAGGTGGCTCAGTCGGTTAAGTGTCTGACTTTGGCTCAGGTCATGATCTCGTGGTTTGTGGGTTCAAGCCCCCCATCAGGCTCTGTGTTGATGGCTAGCTTAAAGCCTGGAATCTGTCTTCAGATTCTGTGTCTCCATCTCTCTCTGACCCTCCCCTGCTCACGCTGTCTCTCTCTCTCTCTCTCTCTCAAAAATAACTAAACCATTAAAAAATATTTTTAAATAAATATAAAAAATAACAAAATAAAACACTTAGAATATAAGTATAGCAGTATGGAGAGAAATAGAAATTGAGATGAGCTACATATATATTTGTAAAATTCAGATCATACTTTATATGAAGTTATTTGTTATATCTTTAGGTTGTATATATTATTGAGAACAAAGACTAATTATGAGACATTTAAGGACTGAATAAAATTCCATTGAGAAACCCAGAGTTATGTAACAATGGCTTGTTCAGTGTGTACATTATATGCTTTTTGCTCTTCTAAACAATGTAGCAGTGAGCACCTTTGTATATATTTTTAATGCTTATTTATTTACTTTTGAGAGAGAGAGAGAGAGAGAGCATGAGCGAGGGAGGGACAGAGAGAGGGGGAAAAAAAGAATCCCAAGCAGGCTCTGCACTGTCAGCACAGAGCCCTATTGGGGTTCATGGGATCATGACCTGAGCCGAAATTGAGAATCAGACACTTAACCAACTGAGCCACCCAGGTGTCTCCATTTGTATATAATCTTTGATTACAATAATACTTCCAGAGGTGGAATTTATAGATTTATTTTTTCAATCGGTGTTTGTCATACTATGCCTAGGCCTTGGAGATGTATCCCATTTACAGAGAAAACAGATGGTTTCCACCCTAATATACACCCAGTCACATAAAAAATACAGATGTACAGTTTGTAATAATAGAGATATTAACTTGTTTATTTATTCAACGATTCTGCATTGAGTTGCTTTTCTATGTTATTTCTATATGGTTGGGACCCAAAGATGCAGAAGAGAAACTAGACACTTACTCACATGAAAGTATTTGCCAATAATAACCAAGTAAAGAAGATAATAAGCAAGGTAATTTCAGATGTTGAGGTGCATTATGAAGACGCTATATCAAAATCATGACAAAGAAAGTCAAGTGGCCATTAAATTTCCTTTAAGAAGTGGTATTTGAATTCAGGATTCAGATGTCAAAAGCAGATCGGCCTGTAAAATTTTGAAAAAGAAACTGCAGACATAGACAACATGGTCAGCCAGACGCAAGTCTAGTATATCCAAGGAAGAAGGTACATGGGGAGTGCGCGGAGCACAAGGAATATGGCGCCATGGGCCGCGGTGTGTGGCACCAGATAAAGAAGGACCCCATAGTGATCTACAACAAAGGCAGTTATTGGCTCAGCCTGATAATTCTAGTTTTATATGTGCATAATCGCAAAACATGCCAGAGGAATGTTTCATCAAGGGTTCACGTGTATTGCATCTTCCCGCTGTATCATTCCTTTTTATAATTAACAAATGTCGTGCAGTTCTTTATCCAACTTCCGTTTTGCCGTGTTTTCCATTTTCTTTCAGTGTTTCTGTGTCCTTATACTTTAGATGTTTTCTGATCGAAAGAGGCTGAACTTTTAAAACTCAAGTTAAAGTATGCTTTTGTTCTTTTATAAGAAGAAAATGCATGGGGTGCCTGGGTGGCTCAGTTGGTTAAGCCTCCGACTTCGGCTCAGGTCATGATCTCATGTTCGTGGGTTTGAGCCCCACGTTGGGCGCTGTGCTGACAGCTAGCTCAGAGCCTGGAGCCTGCTTCGGATTCTGTGTCTCCCTCTCTCTCTGCCCCTCCCTTCCCATGCTCTGTCTCTCTCTCTCTCTATCAAAAATAAATAAAACACTTTAAAAAAAAGAAGAAAATTCAGTCACCTTTATTTATTTTGATTGTACATAGTATGATTTCCACTCTAATTTTATAATTTTGGTTTGTAACATTTTTACTCCTTTCCCTTTCTCTACCTACTTTTTTAAAAGTTTATTTATTTATTTCTGTGTGTGTGTATGTGAGAGAGAGAGAGAGAGAGAGAGCACGCACATAAGTGGAGGAGGGGCAGAGAGTGAGAAGGAGACACAGAATCCGAAGCAGGCTCCAGGCTCCAAGTCATCAGCACAGAGCTTTGATGCAGGACTCAAACCCATGAACATTGAGATCATGACCTGAGCTGAAGTCAGATGTTTAACCGACTGAGCCAGTCAGGCGCTCCTTATCTACTTTTAACCACATTTGTTTTTATTTTCCTTCCGACTACTTGTTTGGAATTATGGATATTCTCTCAGCAGTTAACTTAAACTCTTCATATGGTCACTTGGCCAAAAAGTAAAAACAAATGTAGAAGTATAAACTTAGCTATGCTTCTTTGTTTAATTCCTTTTAGATTTCATGCTTATGTTACCTATTATTTTATGTCTCTCTTCTTTCGAAAACACTCCAAATTTAATAATTGATAATGTTATTTTTATAGCTAGTGCACCTTGGATCTACCCATCTGATTCTTTGTACTTCATTCAATCCTTCTTTTCCTGAGTTCAAATTCTTGTTTTTATCAGTACCTTATTTATTTTCTTCAGCGAACTTTGATGTTTAGTGAGAACTCCATGCTTTACAAAGAGGAATTGATTTCATCTTTATTTCGCATGGTATTTCGCAGTAAGTTACAGAGTCCTTCGCCATTGGAGGACAGTTTCACTCTTCGTGCGTCACTGCCTCCGGCTTCGTGTCTTGGAGGTCACTCCCAGCTACTGGAGGGGCTTGTGTCCCAGCACTTCCTGAGCCATCGGATTACTGTTAACCTGTCTGTCAGTCTAGCTGCTCCTTTTTTGTAGGGAACTGTCTTTCCTCTCTATTTTTAGAAATTTCTTCTTGCATTTGGAATTAGACAAGCTTACCATCAGGGCTCAAACTATGGATTTCTTTTTTATTTTTCTCATTGGATCACAATATATTTCTTCAGCCTGACAAGTCCTACCATCCATTTGTTCTGAAAAACTATGACGACTTATTTATTTACATATTACCTCACCTTCATTTGCGCCATCACCTCCTTTGGGAATGACTGTGAAGTGTATGCTTGATATTCACGTGACACATTCTCATCTCTAATGTCTTTGTGCTGCATCTGAGCGATTTCCTCCTGCCACACACAGTTCGCTTTCCTCCTACCACACCACAGTTCGCTCTGGATTCTCCCTGCAGTTGTGTGCTTGTTACCACCTCCACCGCTCAATGATGCTTTTCATATCTAAATACTGTAATTATTTTGTAAATTCCCTCTATTCCCTTTTTCATACTGACTTATTCTTTCCTTGTGATTTAAGTTCCTCTTAACCATATATATTTTTTCCTTTCATACCACAAGAGTCTCTTTAGTCTCATAGAACATGCTTATTTTAGTCCGTTTGGAATTGTTTTACTATAGCGTTCATTCTGTTATCATGACTGTTGACTCTGAGTCTTGAAGAGACATTCCATTGGGCATGTTTTAATATCTGGTTCTGAACTCATCTTCAGTAAGAGTTGCATTTCTGTGAGAATTCTCGTTCCCCAGGAGAGTGAAAATCTTCCTCCAGAGTGGTTTCACACCGTTCATTAGGTAGAACCAACTGGAACGGCCACTATGTAGGCCATTTCGTAAATTACACTTAAATAACAGTAATTTCATGGGGCTTAGCTTATAAATTGAAAACCTGACAGTCATAAAGAGTTTTTGAGAAAAGACAGTTGATAAAAATGTGCTAGATTATGTGAAGAAAGTTTCTGAAGAAATAGAAAAATGAACAACGTAAAATAAGCTTGAGCGAAAACAAAAATTCAGATAAAGCATATCACGTTCAGACATTCATGGAACAGTAATGAAAAACTGAGTATATGTGGGGTCACAAACATGTCACCACATGTATAGGATAATCACTAGCCTATACTTACATCATGTGCTCATATTTTCCAATCTTGATGAAATAAAAATAGAAATCAATAATTAAAAGGCAAGAAGACTTATACTTTTGGAATTTAAAAACCCATCTATTATGATCTTGAATCAAAAGAGACACAAAAAGGGAACATAGAAAACATTGGAACTGTAAGATAATAAAAACACTGCATAGAAACTAGGAGGCATAGCAAGGTTGGTAGTTAGAGGAAATCTGAAAGCCTTAAATATTTAGGCCAGAAGAGGGATGGAAACTTAATAAGCTAAGCACTCAACTATACAGGTTTGATGAGGACAGTACCAAGCAGAAAAAAATTCACCAATCTTACTTATAAACATGGATACAAAATGTATCAGCATGGGCTAATTATAGTTATCCCAGAGGATTAAGGATCATTTAACAATAAAATATTAGTAAATGATTTCATATTATGAAATTGAAGCTAAAATCTATGTAATGCCCTCAATATGGGAGAAAAATATTTGATAAAATTCAGTACTTTTTCATAAAAAAAAAAAAAAGGTGGGATGCCTTGGTGGCTCAATCGTTTAAGCGTCTGACTTTGGCTCAGGTCATGATCTTGCAGTTCATGGGTTTGAGCCCCACATGGGGCTCTGTGCTGACATCCAAAGCCTGCTTTGGATTCTTTGTCTCTCTGTCTCTCTCTCTCTGCCCCTCCCCTGCTCATGCTCTGTCTCTCTATCAAAAACAAAATGAACATTTTAAAAAAAGAAAAACTGTATTTTACAGATAGCAGGTAATCTTTTCCACCTAAAAACTAGCCTT
>PJEM01021868.1:0-10410 GCA_004023845.1 Helogale parvula | reverse complement strand
CCCAGGCTCTGACTGGGACAAGGAGAGAAACAGATGAGATTGGAAACTGTGAGGGTGGAGAGACTGTCCTTGTGGGGTCCGTGAGCCCAAGGTGAGAGAGGGGATGAGGGGGGCAGCTGTCATGTTGGGGGCCAGGGTCACAACAGAATATAGGTCCCCCCTCCTCCTCCATGGGCCCCTCCTGCCTCTTCTGTCCTCCCCTGTCTCCTCATCCCCTTGCCGCAGCCCGCGCTGCCCCTTTATCGGAGCTGACCTGTACCTGGCACCAAGGGTTGGCGGCGGGGGGGGGGGGGGGGGGGGGGGGGGGGGGGGGGGGGGGGTGGTTACTTACTCCAGCATCAATGGTAGGTGACTTTTGTTCAAATGTGACCGGGTTTTGCTGGCAGTGGTAGCTGATCGCGATCTGCATGCCTGAAGCAGGAATCTCTTGCTCTGCCCCACTTTTTTTGTGTGTGTGGGGGGGAGGAACCCTTGGTGGAGGGCTGAGGAAAACACCTGAAAAAGGGGCAAAAATCTGCTTACTGTCAGAGCCTCTGCAATTGTAAACCGATGTCGGCCCACACTTGGCCTTTAAGACATGGTTAAAATTTCAGTGCCTTCCTCCTTCACAACGTGTATGGCTGCCATCTGTCCTTTTCAGTATCTCCCAGAGAGGACATGGTTCGTAGGTATGTCCCTCCTTGGGGAGGTTACCGTGCTTCGGACTTCAGTTTGCCGTGTGGCCTTGCGACTTCGCTCTCCGGCAGATTTTGTAGATCATCCAGCTTTATCTTGTTGTCCGAGTGGGAACAGCTGCCTCTTACAACTTTTATATCTTCCGTCCATGTGGAGTTACACTTCTGTTTTATGAAATCTTTACCTTTTCATCTGCCTCTGGACTCATTTGCTCTCGGTGCAACCACGTAAATTCCCCTAACAGCTTCTCTTGAGGGCATTAGGTGGGGATAATGAGCACCTCAAAGGTCCCTGCAAAGGAACACAGGTCCGTATATTTAGTGCTGAACGGAAACCTTCCTACAGACCAGCTGAAACTTACACTCATCATCGGCAGCTGTAGCTGAGTTTCTGTGACGGGGCTCTCCTTAGTTGCCATCCTTGTCTCCCCACAAGTTCCTAGGTGCAGGCTGTGAGAGAGAAGGGAGTATAGCAGGAGTGGGGACCCCGGACGCGTGTGATGCTTCTTCACGTGGCTTCCTAGCACACTCAGGGCCTGCTTGGGCCCTATCTCGTATTCTCCTGTTCACGGAACTCCTGTTCCGTGATGGACTGAGCCGATCTCATTACACTTGTTAGTGTGACCAAAATGTTCAAAGGTATCGTATGCATGGTCCCCCCTCGGCCCTGCCTTTTGTAAGCACTTGAGTAGGAGTTTCCAGTGATAGTTTGCATATTCCTATTGCCACATCATGCCATGGCAATGTTTCAATTGTTTATTTTTTTAAATTTTTGGTGACTGCTCTATAGTTTGCAATGTACATTTACAACTAATCTCAGTCAACTTTCAAACAACACTAAAATGCTCTACAAGTAGTGCAGGTCCTTAGAATGGACGCAGTTCGAGCCCCGCGTGGGGCGCTGTGTTGACCGCTCAGAGCCTGGAGCCTGCTTTGGGTTCTGTGTCTCCCTTCATCTCTGACCCTCCCTTGTTCACACTCTGTCTCTCTCTCTCTCAAAAATAAATAGACATTTTAAAAATTTAATATTTATTTATTTTTGAGAGAGAGAGAGAGACAGAGCGTGAGAGGGACAGAGAGGGAGACACAGAATCCAAAGCAGGCTCCAGGCTATCAGCACAGAGCCCAACGTTGGGCTTGAACACACAAACCACGAGATCATGTCCTGAGCAGAAGTCAGATGCTTAACCGACTGAGCCACCCAGGTGCCTCTAAAAAAAAAAAATTTATAATAAAGGACTACACTGAATAGCTGCTCACAGATTTGATAACTTAGATGAAATTAACCAAATCCTTGAAAGACACAATTTTCAAAACTCACACAAGGAGAAATTGATCATCTAAATAGGCCTAAACTGAATCAACAATTACTAAGCTTCTGAAAACAAAACCAGACTTTGATAGTTTCACTGGTGAATTCTACCAAACATTTAATAAAATGATACCAATTCTCTAACAGTATCTTTCAGAAAATAGAAGACAAAGAAACATTTCCCAACTCATTCTATAAGGCAAACTTTACCCTAATACCTGTTTAAAAACTAAATTCAATCAGGTACATTTGAAGGTCCAATTAGCTTTATTATTAAACAATTCATGAAAAGGGCAGCGTTCTATCTACCAAGTTGAAGGGAGCTCCACTGGGCTTAAACAAAAGTTATTAAAGGGGGAGAGAAGGCATTAAAGAAGAAAGAGGGGGGCAGAGGAGAGGAGGAGGAGGAGAGAATTTGAGAACAAGGAATGCATTGTGCCCTCCTACAGGGGGAAGAAGGGGCCTCTCAGGAAATTTCCTAGTATCGACCAGAAAACTCCGGAAATTCCGTGCTGACTGGTTAAAGATTACATGCTGGGGTAGGGGTGAAACCGCAGTTAGGTCAGTTATTGAGACCTCATTTACTGACTTGGGGGCCTTCACCTAAATGATGTCCTTCTGGGCCTGTGGTTTTCTTTTTTATTTTTAACTTTTAAAAAATTTGTTAAATATTTATTTTTGGTAGACAGAACACAAGCAGGAGGGCAGAGGGAGAGGGAGACACAGAATCCGAAGTAGGCTCCAGGCTCTAAGATGTCAGCACAGCGCCCGCTGCGAGGCTCGAACCCACAGACCTGAGCCGAAGTCAGATGCTTAACCAACTGAACCACCCTGTGGTTTTTTTTTTTTTTTTAACAATTACCCTTCTTTTTTTTTTTAAGTATTTTTTAAAGTTATTTATTTTTTTATTTTGAAAGAGAGAAGACAGAGACAGAGAACGTGAGTAGGGTTTATTTTGAAAGAGAGAAGACAGAGACAGAGAACGTGAGTAGGGGAGGGGCAGAGAGAAGCAGAGCATGAAAATCCCAAGCCCTCTCTGTGCTGTCAGTGCAGGGCCCAATGTGGGGCTCGAACTCTCGAACCATGAGATCATGACCTGAACGGAAATCAAGAGTCAATCAAGGTGCCCCGTCAATTCCTGTTCTTTTGACAAACTCAATTACAGTGAGAGATGTGATAAAAATTTAAGCACTGGTACCACTCCCAGTTACCACTTTGTAGTTCTCTGTACTTCTCCCATCCAAGTACTAACCAGGCCCGACCCTGCTTAGCTTCCGAGATCAGACGAGATCGGGCGCGTTCAGGGTGGTATGGCCGTAGACTGTAGTTCTCTGTACTTCTGTTGATCCTTTCTTTGGCATTCACGGGCCATGATGTTTTTGTTCAACATCCTTGATATCACAGATTACTTCAAGTAGAGTTGGAGGATGACGTCAAGAACATTTCCCAGAAGCCAAAGTGAGAACAAGGAAATAAAAACAAACATTTAGTTCAGGAAAGTGGATGAGTTCAGGAGGTCCGAACATGAACTGTCGTGTAACTAACATGATTTCCCCCCTAGGTGAGTTCCAGGTAGAGACTATACCCAGTAGAATTGTCACACAATCTTTATTTGCAGCCAATGAGGAGATCACGGGAGATAACTTCCAAAGCCTTGACTAAGAGAGCAGGCGTGAGCAGGTTCTTTTTATTTAGGGTAAGGATGAATATTCAGAGTTTTGTCATTGCCTGTAAAGGCAGGCATAAGGTTGCCCAGGCGTACTTAGAAAACAAGCCTCCTAAGTGCATCTAATGTCACATTCGTGAAAACTTTAACATTTAATGAAGGAAATGTAATTGTCTGGCAAGGGGAAGGGGGCTGTGGACATGGGCTCCCTATCTCTGGTAAGGAATTCAGGGTCTTGGGAGGCCTGGGTGGCTCAATCAGTTAAGCATCTTGATTTTAGCTCAGGTCATGATCTCACAGTTTGTGGGATCAAGCTCCGAATCCAGCTCTGCGCTGACAGCACTGAGGCTGCTTCAGATTCTCTCAACCTCTCTCTTTGCTCCCCCCCCACCGCCCTTGCTCTTGCACAGCCCCCCACTCACTATCAAAACAAACAAAACACACACATTAAAAAAAAAAAGGAATGCAGGGGTCTTAATTATTGATTTATTGTCTCTCATATGGTTAGGCTACTTCATAGCCTAGTTTTTACACTCTCTATTCCTTTAAAATCTGTAACTACTGAAAATTTGGCATTTCTTTGTAATTCTGACACCTCCTCTGAAGTTTTTTAAGAAATGTGCTTAGGCAAATAGAGCCTGTAGGGCATCATAGATCACAGAAAAGAGCTGGGGGCCTAAAATGACTTCTCTTCTGTCACGAAATCTACATCTCGGCTTTCTTTTTCTGGGGACCCTTAGCTCTTTCTGCTTACAGAATAATATGTGTTCCAGAAAAAACTAGAAAAAGAAAATTCAAAACACTTTCCCAGAAAGGTTGACAGTGAAATGAATGAAATGTTCCATGAATGAAACTTGAACCTTCAAGAATGGAACAGATTTCGCCACCAGTTGTGAAGCTTAATGGGTTTCAATAGACATACGCAATGTGTATATACACAGTTCTTTTGCAATCCTGTTCTTTCCACCCTGAAAGGCATTGTTTGGAGAAAGCTGTACTGGCGTCAGCAGCCTACCAGACAGGTTCCCGCAGGCCAAAGGTTTCAGGACTCACGACCTCTGCCCCAGCGGGTTGAGTTTGGAGGAAAAGAGTAACAGGCCGTTGGCACTCCCTACTTAGGCCACCCGCTACTGGTTGGCGGGGGAGTCTGTCCAGGGAGAAGGGAGGAGGAGATGGCAGGGGCGGGGCATGGGCCAGAGGGAAGGAACGACCTTGTGACGTCACGGGAGGGTGTGTCTTATGTAAATATGGGGGCGCAGGGGCTGCTGGTTCGGCACCTGCTGCTTAAATACCGTATGGTCTCGCGTACTATGAGAATCATTCCAGGATGGTTGGTTGAAACTGCGTGTCCTGCGTGTGCGTGTGTGTGCGCGTGTGCGTGCGTGCCTGTGTGTGTGCGCGCGCGCGCACGCGCTTGTGTGTAAGTGACCGTGAGCGTAGAGTGTGAGACGTGAGAGGGTGTAGTGGGGCGGAGCATAAGGAAAGCATACTTACCTGGCAGGGGAGATACCATGATCAGGAAGGTGGTTTTCCCAGGGCGAGGCTTATCCATTGCACTCCGGATGTGCTGACCCCTGCGATTTCCCCAAATGTGGGAAACTCGACTGCATAATTTGTGGTAGTGGGGGACTGCGTTCGCGCTCTCCCCTGTGTTTTCTGGTGATAAAAAGAGACTTGGTTTTTTTTTTTTCCCCTTTTTTTTTAACGCAACCCTGTTTGGTTTCGCGAAGATTCAAACTCCTCGCAGCGTGTGTTTAGGGTCTGCTTTTGAAGGCTTTCAAGGAAGGTCTTTGCGTTTAGTTTTGTGATGATTATGACATGTCAGCGAGCGTGTAGGTTGTGGTTTATGTCCTTTTGCTTCTTTACGGGCTTTTGGGGGCGGTATTGGGCCAACTTTTACTTCTTACTTGTACTGGGTACTTCTAGCTTCCCAATGGTTTTTGGTAATAGTATAAGGAGTTCTAAGAGGCTTTGTGCATTTATCAAATATTTATTGTCTGGGATAGTCATTTCACTTAGTAGTTTTCCTTAGATGTTCTCTCTCTGTCCTCAGGAGCCCCCAATGGCTCTGTGGTCGTCTCAGTGTCCACTTTGAATAGCCGTTACTGCGTTTGCTGTTGAAAGCATTTCTTTTGGGATCAACAGAGCCCATAGTTCCCCAGGTCAGTGGGAAGCAAAATACTAGTATATCTCTAGTGGACATAGTGAGAGGAGTCACTCCCGTTTGAACCACTTGATTCCCAGACCTGGGAGGAACAGCACCACCCGTGGTAAGTAACCGTTAAGTAACCATTGCCCTGGACAACGGTCACATGAGTTCTTGGTCAGAAGCAATGCTGGCTGGAATTCCAGGGTATGGAACCAGCATTACAGAAGTACACACAGATGACTGTTGGAAGCAGAACCATAATAAATGGATCTATTCCAGTGAGAACAAGATTGCTGCGCCCCCCATGATGAAAAGGTCCTGTGTGATCAACCTGTGACCAACCAGCTGGCTGAAACCTTACCTTCTTTCCAACTGGGCACTAGTATTGTATCAGGGGCTGAGTTGTTCTTTGCTGTTGGCTTTTGGGCCCTCGGTAGTGCTGGTAGTAGTCACATTAGCCATGGTGAGTGGAAGTCATGTTGCTGAAACCATGCGTAATCTGCATTTCTCCTTGTTTGTGGGCCCACTGGGCAGTCCTAGAACTTCCATTTGATTCTTTTTTATGGTTTTCACTTTTTCGTGAGATTCTTAGAACATAGAGCACTCATTGACATTGTATATTCCTTCTGTTTCATATGTATTATTTATATATAAAATATAGTATGTAATATATATGTAAAATATACATATTATAATGCATACATTATGTATGTATTCTGAAGTCTGCTAAATCTAATATCTGGGTCATCTGGGAGTTGGTGTCTCTCGACTCCTGTTTTTTTTAAGGTATGAGTTAAATGTGCTTCATGTTTTGTTTCTTTGTATGTCTAGTATTTTTTGTTGTTGTTTACAGCACACTTTGATACATTTTAGGGATTCCAGATTCTGATATGTTCTTCCAGGGAATATCAGTATTTGTTCCACTAAGCAATTTGATTACTCGTTGATGACCTTGAAGTTGTGTAGGACTGGATTTATGTTTTGTTTAGGTGGATCTTTGGAAAGTCCAAGGTGTTTCCCAAAGTTCTCTAAATTGGTATGACTCAACCTCAAAACCCTGGCTCCTCTGTTAATCTTATCACGGCTTGGCTTTACGATTTGCTAGGGAGAGTCCAGAGTAAGCCTTGTACTAGGGTGTGGTTTTCACACCTAAAACAGAGCACTACTGGAGTATCAGCAGAATGCTCCGAGTGCTAGAGTCGTTAACAAGGCCTGAATCCCAATGTTGACAGCACTGATCTCTAGGATCTATTCTATTTTCCGTCTTGTAGCATCTGTGATAAGCCTTGGATAGTAGCTCTCTGTACTCTGGACCTACACTCACCAAATGACCCACCAAGGACCCAACCTGGACATGTGAAAACTGGCACCTTTGGTGCTCTGCTCTGTTGATTCGGCTGCCCTAATTTTGATCTCTGCCTACTCAGCTCAGTGCGAACACTGTTCTGCTGAGATTCCAGCTTGCTCTACCGTCATCAGATCATTTCCTGAACCCTTTCTCAGGGAATCATAGTCTTGCCCTACCTCTGTCCAGTGTCTGTAAGCAGGTGCTTCACATATTTTGTCCATTTTTATGGTTGTTTAAAGCAAGAAGACTAATCTGGTGATATTACTGGGTTATAGTTGCAGGTGCAAGTACTGAATTCTTGCCAGTGACTTTAAAATGAAGGATTTTAGCGGCTCCTGGGTGGCTTGGCTCAGTTGGTGGAGTAGGGGACTCTTGATCTCCAGGTTGTAAGTTCGAGCCCCATGTTGGATTTAGAGATTACTTAAAAATAAAATCTTAAAAATAAAATGAAGGATTTTAGGGGTGCCTGGCTGGCTCAGTCAGGAGAGCATGTGACGCTTGATCTTGAGATCATCACTTTGAGCCCCATGCTGGGTGTAGAGATGCTTTTAAAAAATAAACAAAAGGGGGCCTGGGTGGCTCAGTTGTTGGCTCAGTCGGTTGAGCGGCTAACTTTAGATTACATCATGATCTCACGTTTCATGGGTTTGAGCCCTGCGTTCTGCTAGGTTTGTCTCTCTGCCCCTCCCCTGCTCACGCTCTGTGTCTCTCAAAAAGAAACATTAAAAAATTTTTTTAAATAAACAAAATTTTTAAAAAGTGCTTTCAAAATTCTGAAAAGATAGAATGAAGGATTATACATAGATTATTGATTTCTAAATAATTTTAATACTGTGTTCCACATTTACAAATGACCTAGCCCAAGGGTTTTGTTTTTACTTTATTAACAATAAGAATGATCTGGGATTGGTGGACCCATTGTCAGGATGGTGACCCCACACCACCACGGGAGATCTGGGCGAAGCATCCGGTTCTCTGAGCATATTCCCATGCTTTAACTTGAAGAGTGGCAGGATATGCCATCCCCAAATCGACCACTTTGACATAAGGATTATTTTGAGCCAAAGGCACTTGGGAAACAAGAAAAGCACTATGACCTCTTGACCCGACCCGCAGGTCAGTCAACGCAGGTCCTGAGGGAGGGAGTGAGAATTGGGGGGCAGGGGGCACAGAGAATGGAGGCAAGACAAAGTCTCTGATCAAGCCTCAGTTTATTGAGAAAACACATTCATCTTATAAAGGGTAAAAAGCACAGGTCGGTTACTAAGAAACAGGGTCACGTGAAGAGGCAAGGGTAAAGGAAAAACAGAAGCTGTAGTTTTAGCACAGCGTCTGAGGAGCCGATAAGAAAGCCCAGCCAAGCTGTCTCTGGCCTTGAGCTGGGAGTGATAACACTGTCCTGCCCTGCAGGTGGCTGATCTTAGGTCAAGGCACACGTCTCTTACCCCGGCAGCTCTTCTGGCAGCTCTCCACAACCTCTCCTTTCCTTCCTGAAAGCAGGAGAAAGAACACATTGAAAGGTACCCTCCTCAGACCAAAAGGAAAGAAACATTCTTGTCATCTGAGACAGGAAGTCAGGGCCCAGAGAAATATGAAAAGATCTTGCTAAAATAACTTGTTTCTCCTTTTAATCTTGCCATACATTTTGCTTTTTCACAACTGCCTCCCTTTGTTCAACCTGGCATAGAAACACTTAGGCCTACTCACTTCTTTAGATTTTCATTTTCCTGTGGGACCTTCCCATTGTACATGTAAATATCAGTGTGCTTTTTCTCCCTATTAATCTGCTTTATGTCAACGTAATCCTTAGACCCATTTGGAATGCCTCAGAGGGTAGAGATAAAGTTTTGCCTCACTTACAGATTCTACTAGGACCATAAAAGAGAGGATTAGCAAAAGGCCAACTGTAAGGTTCCGGACCTGGTCCTGGTAGAGGGAACATAGTATAGGCCTAGTAGACCTCGTAGAAAATGCTAGAATTCCCAGAATCAGCCGGGTGGAAGAGTGAGAGGCTGCTTTGAAAGACAAAATGTTGGGAGGGGAGGCCCAGAGAGATAAGCTGTCCTTAGTGGGAAGCCCCCAGAATCCATCTCTTTCCTCCCCTCCACCCAATTCTGAAGCTCTTCCTTCTGAACCTTCCCATTTTTCCCCCCACCTGCGTTCCACCGAGGACTTCTTTGGTGATCTGTAGAAATCTATGCACCCTTCTTGGAATAAGTCTTTTAATGCGTAGAATAACACATTTAAAATTACAAAGGAAATCAATTACTTTCAAGTCCTGTTGTCTTTGTGCCTTTTCCCACAGTTTGATAAGCAGCAGAGAGAATTAGGTATCATTTGAGCTGGGCAGCTGAATTTAGGCAACCAACCCCCCCCCCCCCCATGCTTGACTCAAGAGTTGGGGTGGTTAAAAAAAGAAAGAAAGAAATGTTGGGTTTCTGCCAGCCTCAGAGAAAGTGAATCGATTGTACGTCATTGTTCTTTACCATCCAAACCGAAAAAAACAAGAGTGGTTCCCGGGAGCCGATTTCCAAGGGGAAGGGACCACGCGCCCCCTCGTGGCCACTGCGGGAATCCGCACAAGCACCAGCCACGGAGGGAGGGTACCCAGCCCGAAGACCACCAAATAAAATGCACTGGAAGCTGGGCAGTGCTCAAGACCTTGAAATTAGAAGTCGTGAGCGCTACAAACTGAGCTAGTGAGATGACGCGAGGTCGATGAGCTTCTTTTTTTCTCTAAGCAGCTTGGAATCGTTGCCCAGATGTAAAATACTTGAGCCAAGACCGAAGGCGACCTCGGCGTGTTGCTGAGCAGGAAATAGGTTTGTGGAGCGTTTAATGGGTTTCCCCAGGCCGGCAGCTGATGCGCTCTATGGCACAACCTAGGCTTTTGAACTTCCCACTTCTGAGCTCAAGGAGGGCCCTGGGTAATGGATAGAAAGTGCTGCGCGGAGATGGGGTCGGGCTGAGCCAGCAACTCCGCCCTTTAGAACCGCCGCTCCCGGTGCTGGTTTGCGCCCAGACTGAACCCCAGACTTCTCTGGAAAGGACGTCCGGGATAATCCACCCCAAGGGGTCTCACCGAGACTTACTCCTCCTCACTCACCTCATTCCCGTTACTGGAATTTTCCAACTTTCCATGACCGGCGTGGGCGCTTTTCTCCAAGTTCTTTAGGCACAAGTTAAAGTGTCCGTGACGCCAAGGGCACTTTCTGTGCCCCCAGCCCAGCGTACTCTCCTCTTCTTGGAGGTTTGTTGGGG
>PJEM01021867.1:0-10406 GCA_004023845.1 Helogale parvula | reverse complement strand
TTCTCCTCTAGGGTTTTGATGGTTTCCTGTCTCACATTCAGGTCATTCATCCATTTTGAGTTTATTTTTGGTTATGGTATAAGTGGTTTAGTTTCATTCTTCTCCATGTTGCTGTCCAGTTCTCCCAGCACCATCTGTTAAAGAAGCTGTCTTTTTTCCACTGGATACTCTTTCCTGCTGTGTCAGAGATTAATTGGCCATACATTTTTGGGTCCAGTTCTGGGTTCTCTATTCCATTGGTCTATGTGTCTGTTTTCATGCCAATACCATACTGTTCAGATGATGACAGCTTTGTAGTAGAGGCTAAAGTCTGGGATTGTGAGGCCTCCCGTTCTGGTTTTCTCCGTCAATACTACTTTGCTCTTGGGGTTTTATTGTGGTTCCATACAAATTTTGGGATAGTTCTCACTTTGTGAAGAATGCTGGTGCAGTTTTGATGGGGATTGCATTGAATGTGTAGATTGCTATGGGCAATAATGTCATTTTAACAATGTTAATTCTTCAGAGCCACGGGCATGGAATGTTTTTCCATTTCTTTGTGTCTTCTCCATTTTCTCTTATAAGTTTTCTATAGTTTTCATCAGATAGGTCTTTTACATCTTTAGTTAGGTTTATTCCTAGGTATTTTATGCAATTGCACTAGGTTTTTAGTGCAATTGTGAATGGGATCAGTTCCTTGATTTCTCTTTCTATTGCTTCATTATTGGTGTATAAAAATGCAACCGATTTTGGTACATTGATTTTGTACCCTGTGACGTTGCTGAATTAGCAGATCAGTTCTAGAAGGTTTCTGGTGGAGTCGGTCGGGCTCTCCGTGTAGAGTAATATGTCATCTGTGAAAAGTGAAAGTTTGACTTCTTCTTCCCCAATTCTGATGCCTTTTATTTCCTTTTGTTGTCTGATTGCTGATGCCAGGACTTCCAGCACTATGTGAAACAACAATGGTGAGAGTGGACATCTTTGTTGTGTTCCTGATCTCAGGGGAAAAGCTCTCAGTTTTTCCCTATTGAGGATGACATTAGCTGTGGGTTTTTCATAAATGGCTTTTATGATGTTTAAGTAAGTTCCTTCTATCACGACTTCCTCAAGGGTTTTTTATTAAGAAAGGGTGCTGTATTTTGTCAAATGCCTTTTATGCATCTATCGACGGGACCATATGGTTTTTATCTTTTTTTGTTGTTGTTGTTAATGTGATGTATCACATTGATGGATTTGGAACTGGGCTCTAAATTATAGCAACGAAGTATTCTAAAGTGTTAAATTTAAGTATCACTTTTTAAAAGGATGATTTTCAAGAGGGTGAATACATTCATAAGTCAGCAATATCAGTAGTAGACAAAGACACCTTTGCAGTTTTTAAATCCGTGGGATTTCAGGAGAGAAAAATGACAGCTTTTAACCAGGGAGGCAAGGCTTACATTAGAACCAGACTTTTTTATTCTTATTCCTTCTGTGCTAGCTTCCTTTCTCAGGAGATAATGGTGAAGTCACAATCACTTCATAAGCATTTGCCTTTCAAGCACAGCCTCTTGATCTGTTAACTACTCATCTACAGGAAGGACATTGAAATACTAAAAATGCCCAACCTCCTACTCTTTTCTGTGTTGGGAGCAATTCAAAAACTATGAACTCCTACAACACCACCGTTACCCCCATTTTCTCTTTCCCTGTCTTCAGACAGCCTCCTCTCCAGCAGACACCCCCACATTCTAGGAAAGCATGGGAACTCTGTGCTGCATGGACCTGACCCCTCCAGGCTTATGTAGAGGAGACACTGTTAAGTCTCTGGCCCCTGGAGCAAAGCCAGCCCTCAACCCTAATAAGTTTCAGAGGAGCCTTCATGCTTTTCCAAGGCCTTACTTGGAATTATCCTGAGCATTTAATTAAAAGAACACTGTGGCTCCTATAGAGATCTGTTGACAGAATCTGAGGGCGGGGGTACTGGTGATGATCCTATCTGAAACTCCACATGTTCTTCTAATGGAAAGACTGGGCTCAAAACCTTGTAACTAAGGCTCCTTGAACTGTAGTGTACATAGAAATTATGTATTCCAGAACCTCCCTAGGAAATTGCAATGTTTCAGGTTTGGTGTGGAGCCCAGAAAATAGCATCCTAGAAGTTTCATGCCAGTCCTAGTGTTGCACCCCATAGACCCAGAATCAGCAGCACTAAGTGAGAGAAAACAGACACAGCACACCTGATCCCCATACACTCACCATCTTGTCTCCACAAGTACTTTGGTTCCCAGTGAAGACCACCAATCACAGGCCTGAAACAACACATTTTTTGCTACTCCTTTGAAGTCTTCCAAAGGGTAGAGCAGGCGGCAAAGTTGTCACTCAAACCCAAGTTCAGTTGCTCCACGCTAAAAGGACAGTACTTGAGAGACAAGTGTTGGTGATGTTAACCTTAAGAATAGACATTGCCAGTTATTTTACCAGCAAAGTTTGCTGAAGTCCTGTGATAGGTATTTATTTTTTACATTAGCACCTTATAGTATATTGATGTAAATGTAGTAAGTTGGAACATTTATGTGGTATCTTTAGGTTATTCCTTTTGATCACACCTAGGGCTCGTTGACAAAAACAGGCAAAGGCGACCCTTTCTGTGGCGTGCTCTTAGGAAGATACAGCAAATGTGGCTTTTTGAGTTCACAGTTAGTGAAAGATTGGGAAGGTGAAGGGGAGAGGGAAGAACAGAAGGAATATTTTGTTGGGTAGAACTAAACTGGGTTATTTATCCTCACTGTCAGAAGAGATTGAGGATACAAAACATTTGTGGAGAAGTCCCACGTTAAGACAGCTATCTTGTAGAACAATGTCTTTAGGAGTACAAAGACCCAAGTCCATTTTTAAACATACATCTTCTGTGAAAAGAAATTTAAAATCTGGAAAGGAAAATCACCAAGTGCCTGCTGAAAGTAGTCATTCTGACCATTTCCAATATAGAAGAGGATCAACTACTGCAAAATTTCTGATTATTAGAAATTTAAAAATGAAGATAAAATTTCTAAATATGGTCAGTTTGAGGTGTTCTTTTTTGAGGGATTGTTATCATTTCACCAACAAACAATTCCTCCTTGTCGCAAAGTCTCTAATTTTGATAATTATGGGAAGGTCTTTACCTGAACATCACTGTCAATAGGATCACATAATACTCAATTTGGAGCAACATTTCATCTGCTGTGAACTTGGAGAGATCTTTAGTGAGGACTCTATCTTCAATAATTACCAATGTGTTTACCACGGAGACAGAACTTATCAATGCAATGAATCTAAGAAAAACGTTAACCATGAATCAAATCCTAACAAGAAACTGAGAACCCAGTTTCTAGAGAATGAGTAAAAAATAAACATATGTAGGGAAGTCTTTTATCAAAGCCCAAACCTTATTAAATGTTATTGTTTCCTGATGGAAAGTACACTTAAATATGTAGTAAATGTGACAAAGTCTTCAAAACTTGCTCAAGAAAGAGTTTTTATCTGGAGAAGAAACCTTATCTATGTACAGAATGTGGCAAACCCCTTAACTGGTACCCAGGTTTTTTTTTTTTTCACATCACAGACTTTATACTGGAGAAAAACCTTACAAATATAAAGTATGTGGCAAAGACGGTACCTGGAGTTGAAGCCCTCCTGGACATCAGATAATTCATACTGGGAAGAAACCATACAGATGTAAAGAATTTGCTGAAGTCTTTAACTATTGCTCAGACTTTCCTTAACATCAGAGTACATATCCTTGGGATGAACCCTAACAACTGCAGAGAATATGATAAAGCCTTTAAGTTAAGTCCAATGGGGATCTTGATTTCATGAACTGAGAGATCATCACCTGAGCAGGAATCAAGTGTCAATGGCTTAACGGACTGGGCAACCCCAGCACCTCTATAAAGTTACTATTTTAACTTTTTTCATGCTTATTTATTTATTTATTTTGAGAGCAAGAGAGCGAGAGAGAGCGAGCAGGGGAAGAGCAGAGGGGGACAGAGGGAGACAGAGAATTTAAAGCAGTCTCCAAGACTCCAAGCTATCAGTACAGGGTCCAATGCGGGGCTTGATCCCACAAAATGTGAGGTAATGACCTGGCCAAAAGTGAGATGCTTAACTGAGCCATGCAGGTGCCTCTACAAATTTACAACTTTAATATGAATTTTCATTCTGTAATAAACTAACACTTGCAGCAGTGTGTTCTCATATACTCCTCATCCCATTCCCTTGTTCTTGGCATCGGACATTACTCTGGTACTTTTGACTAACCATATAACTAACAATGGCACATTAATGCATAGAATTTCAGAATTATTAGTATTTCACTAATTTTAATTCTTTTTCCCTCTGCAATGATGCAATCCAAAGCAGCAATTTTTTGTTATCATCTCCTTGCAATACCCTTTGCTCAGATTTTCAGTCTATCCTAAATTCTTTACAGTTTGAGAAGGCCTGTTCTAGTGTTTATTTTTATGTCTAATATGGGATTTGTCTGATGTTTTTCTCATGTGTTTAAAGGTACTATGACGAGGGGCGCCTGGGTGGTTCAGTCGGTTAAGCGTCCGGCTTTGGCTCAGATCATGATCTCATGGTTCGTGGGTTCGAGCCCTGCGTCGGGCTCTGTGCTGACAGCTAGCTCAGAGCCTGGAGCCTGCTTCGGATTCTGTGTCTCTCTCTCTCTCTCTCTCTCTGACCCTCCCCTGTTCGTGCTGTCTCTCTCTGTCTCTCAAAAATAAATAAAAAACAGAAAAAAAATTTTTAATTAAATAAATAAAGGCACTATGACGAACACTGAGGATGCTTGGAGATGCAAACTGATAGAGAAAGTGATTGTTCCTATTTAATATGATCATTAGAAATAGAGAGATGAAGCGCCATGGCCCCTACCGTTCAGAGACTTTCAGTCTAGAGCAAATGGTTAAATGGTTGAGACAGGATTGTGGGGTCACTGCAAGGGAAGGGTGATTTACGGGGGACTGTGGCTTCATTTCTCTGTGGTTTTCTGAGTACTGATATGGTCCTTGAAGGCATTCCACAAAGAAAAGAGCTTTTAGTAGTATTAGTGTGACTTTTAATTGTTTACCTTACTAAGAATAAGATCTATTTGACCGGTAAACATCATGGGGCTTAGGGGCACCAACCCCACTGCCTGACAGCAATGCAGTGATCCGCTTGACCTTGGCCACCACCTGCATGTACCAGCACCCTTTGCCCTACATTTTCTTTATACGAACCTGGAAGAATGTTCAGCAGTTTGGAGACAGTGTTTGAGATGTTAGTCCACTGCACTCTCAGTGTTGGCCTTCCTGAAGAAAGTCCCTTTCCGGTTTTGCCACCACTTCTCTCTGCTGTTACCTGGTGTGGGGGGAGGGGTGCAAGAGCACTGTCTCCAGGGTCCTAAACAGATCAAGTTGGTCCACTCAAAATAGACAAAATCCAAAGGCAGAGAGATAAGACGTGAGATCAGAAAGGAAGGGATTGCAGGGAGGCTAACGCTGGGAAGATAGCTGACTGATGTCTCAGACTGTCTCCAATGTGCTGAAAACACGGGTTTCTGGAAGGGAAAGGGGGGTAAAATTGAGTGGGTACCTGCAGGTAGTCAGTGAAGGTTCAATCTGTCACTGTCTAGGAGTGGGGTCCTTCTGGCTCAGGGCAGTCCTGTGGCTTGAAGGGTAGTTCCAGTTCCCCTCAGCATTGTCCTCAAGGTTTTCCTATTGAGCCAGGAGACAAGCTGAAGGAACCCAGTGGGAAAGATTGAGGGCAAACGAGGTAGTGGAAGTCCCATTTCTTGCCTTCAGAATTACTCAGCTGTCTAAGCAGGGTCGGGCCTGGTTAGTACCTGCATGGGAGAATTTGTCAGCTGGGAGCGCCAGAAGGGGGTCTGTCTGGAGCCAGTGCTCCTGCACCCTTGGGTCTTGCTAACAAAGTAATTACCACAGTCTATCTGATCTCATCTCTCCTAGTTACAAGTGTGTGTGCGTGTGTGTGTGTGTGCGTGTGTGTGTGTGTGCGTGTGTGTGCGTGTGCGCGTGTGTGTGTGTGCGTGTGTGTGTGTGGTACCTTCCCTGGGAACTCAGCAGTTGTCTGTGTTGAGTCAGAGGGTGGCCGTGAGGGGCCCAGGTGTGCTGAGTCGGCGTTCTCTTGGGTGGGGCCACTAAGCATGGGTGTTGGCAAGCAGCATCAGCTCTGACAAGGAGCTGGTGGAAGATGCCAATTCACAGACCCCATTCCAAACCTGCAGAATCCCCATTTCTTCTATGGGCCCTGGACACCAAATGTTGTATATGCACATTAAAATTGAAAGGACAGAACTGCTTCTCTGCCTGGGTTTACAATAAACATCTCGTGGTGAGATTTAAGAACCAGCATCACCTGTGCCTCAGCCAGAGTCTGTCTATTGGTCAGGGTGAGAGCATCGGTGCTGCTTTAACTATGAGCTTCAGGTGATCCTCAGGGGAGGCCAGGGGGAAGCACGAGGATTCCCAGAAGTATTTGGAAGGGCTGCGTCTGGTTTTTGGTTGAAGAGACGATGATAGTCTGTTCAGTGTGGACTTGCAAGGGGCAGGTCAGGGAAGCCCATGTTCCCTGAGCCGTAGCAGGATGTGTGGCTGTCTGAGGGAAGGCAGGATCTCTAAATCCAGGGACGAGATATTCACAGGTAAGTGTCCATCAAGAGGTCCTTTTTTTTCTGAGTTTTTCCTGTGAATAAGTCAAGGAGAGGGTGACGTTTTCTGCATTTCAAGATTCATTAGCCTCTGAGGTAATGAGAGCAGGTGAAGAGGCCTTGCTGAGGCCTCTAAAGGCCTGCAGGTGTGATTTCTCCACATAATATCACCCGATGAGCACTCAGAGCAGAAGGGAGAGGAAGAAATGGCTGCTTCTCAGGTAACCTTGTCTTGACTTGGCTGAGGGACTGTGTCCTCATTTCTTACTGAAATACTATGATTTTAGACCTTGCAACCATTTGTTTTACCTCTGATTCACGTGCCTGGCAAATGTGTTTTGAACTTGTATTTATCCCTTTTATAATAATCTAATTCAGCTCTTTAGGATTTTCCTGTGTTACATCTCCGGGCCTTCTCTCCATTCTCTCCCACCGGGCTGTACGGAAAGTACAGCGTGAAGATTCCTACCACGAATTCATGCCCTGCAACTATTGAAAAACTCCCGCTGTGATAGATCACTGCGGTGCTGTGTTGATACCTAAGATCCTCACTGGAGATGGGTCTGGTTTTGGGACCCCAGTGAAGGGGTAAAATATAGAATATTGAGGTCCTATCTGGGTGTGGTCCGAGTCTATGTAAACCAGTTAATGAACATGGACAAACAAACAAGATGACCGTTGGGTCCAAAATAAGTGACGGTTCTGAAAAAGAGACTCTTGCTCTCTAGATTTCTTCAAAAAGAGACTATTTAAAATGTTAAAGATTATAGAATGTGAGGCCAATCTGTGACTTGAATTTGCACAAAACTGCTGTATCTTCCTGTTTGGAATTATGATTTGTGTTTGTTTTGTATTTTGCAAACTCCATCACAGGAGCAATGAGTCCTACTATGCAGCAGGCACCGGCCTCAATTTGTCTTGTTACAGTTGCTGTTACCTTTCTTCACCTGGTTCGCAGTCTCTCTCCCAGCTTCACCCAGAAAATGAAAGCTGTCACCTTTGTATTTACAAAGACCAGGATCTCCAGTAAACAAGTTCATGTTAGTCCTTGATCTCTTAGGGTATTCTGCACAGTGTCACAGACACCTCTCATTTATTACTTTTATTTTCAGCAGCCAGAATCATAATTATGGTGTGTTCAAGTGTCTTAAAATTCTATAGGGTGGCTCAGCACAAATGATAAAAGACATTATTTCAAAAAAGAACTAATCGGGCACTTATTGGTGTAAAGAAGGAAGTATTCATGATGTTTCATCTTTAACCTTCCCTTTGCCCTGAGGTTATCTGTGACCTGCACTCTAGATTAGTTACAATTCTAGGACTTAAATGGCATAGAATATTGTTGCGCACATTTCAAAATCAGATATCGATTCTTTATTTTTGATTCAGTAGTATTTCAAATTAGAGTGAAGGAGCAGAACACTGCAAAGCCTTCCTAAGTGTTCAGTAGAGGCCACCAGGTAACAGCGTTTGGAGAAATAATTTCCTATATCCTTCTATCATGTGCTGTTTTCTCCGGTGAGCATAATGCTGGATTTGAAACTGTAGGTTCTCCAGCAAGAGTCATGCTTCTTTTTCTTGTAAATAGGTCTTGCTGACTCTAGACTCGAACTGGGCAAGATCTTTGGAAAGGAAATTGCCCTGGTGCATAAAGAGAAAGGAGACCATAACCAACACCCTGGTAAGTGGGGATGAATGAGGCAGATGACAGAGGTAAGGCCCAAAAGTCAAAGGAAAAACTCGACCTTAAAATGTGGTTTTGAAAGTTCTGCTTTCAGTGGACTGACTGTGGAAGCCTAGGTTTATTTCTGCGGTGGCCACAGAGGGACATATGCTGTCTCTCTCTTCGCAGGCTCCTACATCCTCTAAAGAGTTACCTTCCGTGCGCCAGTGTCTTCCATGGCATTCACAGTGAAACCCAAAAGCCTCCTGATGGCCAGTGAGGGTCTGTGTGATCTGACTGCTGTTCCATTGCTTTGGGGGTGTGTGAAAATCTATCCCCAAAGGGAGTTTCTAAGTGGAAGCCCCAATGTGGTTTATTCCTCTCCCATTTTTGGATGCCCTTGTCTGTTGGGGACCCGCACAAACTCTGGTACATCAGGAATGTGCAGGTAGATTGAGTCTCCCCCATCAAATGTTACACAGAGCAGCCTTCTCCTTAGAGGCTTTCCTATTGACCAGATCCTGTTCTCCCTCCTCAGAAATGTACTTGGGAGCAGGGTACCTGGGTGGTTCAATTGGTTAAGCTTCCGACTTCAGCTAAGGCCATGATCTCCTGGTTCATGGGTTTGAGTCCCGCATTGGGGTCTGTGCTGACACTTCAGAGCCTGGAGCCTACTTTGGGTTCAATATGCAAATTAATGTTTCTATAACCTTGGAAATTGGGTATTGCATGTTCAGTTTTTCCAGGAGGGTTTTGGAGGCTGGGTGAACCTTCATGGGATTAGAGATTGTTTCTCTTCTTTTGCATCATCAGCAGTCCTAAAAACAATGTTGGCAATGATGGCACAAATAAAGAGAAGGCTGGAGAACAGAAAAGAAGGGTGGATTAGAGGGAGATTTAATAGGCCAGTCATTTTCCTTATGTATGTGGTTAATTTTATTAAAATTTTTTAATGTTTATTTATTTTTGAAGAGAGATAGACCAGGAGAGGGGGAGGGGCAGAGAGAGAGAGGAAGACACAGACTCTGAAGCCAGCTCCAGGCTCTGAGCTGTCAGCACAGAGCCCAGTGCAGGGCCCCAACCCACCAACTGTGAAATCATGACCTGAGCAGAAGTCAGCTACTTAACTAAGCCAACAAGTGCCCTGTATCTAGTTAATTTTAAATGTGGACTCTCCATGGACATCCCAGGAATAGAAGATGGGATGCTTTGGATTACCGTGGAAGCACTGTTTTTCTCAGAAAGGCGAAATGGATTCATCAAGTTGTACATTCTTTCCTCTCCTGTATCTGAGTCTGACACTCAAGAGAGTGTCAACATCAACTTGGGCCACCCAGTAGGTAGAGCTGGCAGAAACTCTGTTCTCTGAGGTGTTCTGAGAATGGAGGATCAGGAACTGGCTGTGAAGGCATGGAGGGTAATTTCGTGGCCCAACAGGTCATTTTTGACAGAATCTGAAGGGAAAATTCTGTTAGGCTTCACAAGCTTCATTTAGGCAGAGATTCTCTTCCCAATGTCAATTCAGGGGCAACTGACCTCTGTGCCCACACCGTTGGCTCTGAATTATGGGTCAGGAATGGGGGTGGGCGTGGTGCTTTAGAAGGGCTGGTGAGGTGAGAATGATGTGCCTGGTTGAGCCAAGATTCAAGGCTGGTGCGGGGGATCCCTGGGCAGGTGAAAGAAGCACATGTCTGCAGGTCTTGGTCCTGAGAGGGGCGATCTGTGTTACAAGTCCCCTGCGTGTGTGTGCAGCCCTTGGTGGAAACCTCTATCTGGGCAGGTGCTGAGGGGAGCCATTAACCAGAGTCAAGTCTGGGCGAGTGAGGGCAGAGGTTCACTGGTGTCTTATGCACACGTGCAAGAGTGAGTGATGAGGGACAGGAAAAGATGTCACACCGACTCTTCTGCCCACAATGCAAGTGGACAGGATAGTCGAATAGGCCTTGTGAGAAAAGTGGTCAAAATGGAAGGTGATAGTGTGTGGTAGTAAATGAAGAACTGATGTACAATGACCTTTCAAGGGTTAATTTGACCCTTGATTCAGAAGGTTAGGCATGCTCCACTTGTAGGAGGTCGTGGTAAGGTTTT
>PJEM01021866.1:0-10405 GCA_004023845.1 Helogale parvula | reverse complement strand
CCTAGCTCCACAGTCTTGGAATGCTGGGGTTGCGCAACAGTGTCTCATGTGGTTTGTGCTTCACAGTGTGTGAGCCACACAAGTCCAGGTGGCCTGGGACCTTGAAAAGTGTTAGAAGAGGTCAAGTCAGAGGCTCAGGCCACCGGGGATTCCTGGCAGCTGCCTAATTTCAAGACTTTATCTACATAAAAGCACCTATTTCCCCTTGAGACAGAGCTGAAAAAACCTGGAATGCCCTTTCAGGGCCAGGGCTAGCAGAATAGCCAGAGTTCCCTTGACTAAAAGACTCTTGGGAGCCTTTGTTGCTGTAGAAGCCTAAGATCCCGTCAGGAAGCCAGTACAAATGGGGGCTGACATTTACCAGCACAGCTGAGGCCTCAGAAAAATTTTTGGTGGTGGGCTTTCTCCACTCAGGGAGGCTAACATGTTTGGGGGGACTGACCTGAGAACCGTAGGCCTGTGGAGATCCAGGAGCCATGAGCCAACTGACAGGGTCCAGACCATGCTTATGGTAGCCATGCAAGACAGGGCAGATAGGGCATTTGCGTGGGCAATGTTGGGCAGGCCTGGGAAGGAGGGTCTCTTGGCAGTGCCTTACACAAATGTGCATGTTTCCCTTGTAGGCAGAGCTAGAGGAATCTGGACTGCCTTGCCAGAGTGGGCCAAGTGAAATTGCCAGGTTACCCTCCAATATGAGTTCCTGGGATTCTTCCAGAAGCCCAGGACCCCATCAGGCAGCTAGTCCAAGTAGTAAATCACAGTTGCCAGTTTAGCCTGGAAGCTCAGAAATTTCTGTAGGTCAAGTCTCTCTACCCCTAGAGGCTAGCAAGGGTTGGGGTCCTACCTGAACTCCACAGGCCTGGAGGGCCCAGGCAGCCAACTGCTACTGACATAGTGTGGATGTGCAAGCACGGGCCATGCAAAACAGGGTGGCCAGGAACCTGGGACAGGGTGATGTTAGGTCATGTGACAGGGCTGGGGGACCTGACATCTGCTGAATTCCAATGGTTATTCTACATAAATGGGCATATGCCCCCTGAAGGCAGAGCTGGAGGAATCTAGACTTTTCCATGGCAGGGCCTAGTGGAATGGCCAGGTTACACTCTGATAGTAGACACTTGTGACCCCTGAGAGCTGGAGAAGCCCAGGACCACCCCCACTCCCGGCAGCCAGTCTAAATGGGGACAATCTGTCACCAGTTACATATGGCTACCATGAAGAGTAATGGGGTGTAAGGTCCCTCTACCCTGAAGCCATTCAGGACAAGACAGCCAGGGATCTGGAATGGGCTGGGGCGCGGGAAGGGGCTGTTAGGGTTGTCAACCTTAAAAAAAAAGTAGCCACCTATTTTACTAGTAAAATCAGTTTGTTCAGGAACAGAAGAAGAATTGCAATTTAGGACAGCAAAATATGGCAAACCACAGGCATGTCAGACAAGACGATGAAAAGGTCAGCATTTATGAGATTTTAGGAGGAAATTGGAGAGGGTTGTTTTGCACATAGTTCATTGGAGAACAAGAGTTTGAAGTTGTGGTGGTTTCTTATTGGCTGCAACTGGTGGTGAGTGCGTTGTTGCTGGGGCAGGGAGAGATCTTCCTTTTCTCATGAACAGAGGAGATAGATTCCTATGTGAAATGTGAAGATGAGAATTATCGCCCTTTTTCCTGTTGGTTGCACAGGTTGCAAGGGGTGCTAAGAGCATGGGAGCGCTCCCATCAGCCCTTCGCAACTCCGTTTTTATGAGGTTTCCTTTCATTTTCCCATTTCCCCCTTTTTTACATTTTTTTGAGAGAGAAGGAGGGAGAGGGAGAGGGAGAGAGAGAGAGAGCAGGGGAGGAAGACACAGAATCTGAAGCAGGCTCCAGGCTCCAAGCTGTCAGCACAGAGCCTGACCCTAGGCCCGAACTCATGAATCATGAGATCATGACCTGAGCCCAAGGCAGATGCTTAACTGACTGAACCACCCAGGTGCCCCTAAACCAGCATTTTTTAAAATTAAAGATTATCTCGGACCACATGAACTTGAAAACATTTGTGTCAGTTGATGTGGGGTCAGGAGCATTGGGGACCCCCAATGGCCCGTAAACCTCTGTGCCTGGTCACACTAGATACCGGGATGAGGGGACAGGAGGGTGGGGAATGGGGCAGAGGGGCCACCTGTGGGGCTCAAGTGGGCAGAGCCCAGGGGAGGGGGAAGGAGGGAGACGGAGAGGGGCGGGGCCTGGGAGGCAGGGAGAGACTCCAGGTGGAAGTCTAGCTGGCTCCAGGGAGGTGGCCAGCAGCGGTAGCTGGCCCCCCACGTGAGCTGAAGTTCCCAGGGCCCCTGGGCGGTGGGCGGGGCTGACTCTAGATATGCCACAGGGGCTGCAGCTGAGGGTGGCCTCAGGAGAGGCACCAAGGACGCAGGGTAGGTCACAACTTGGGTCCAAAGGACAAGGCAAAGATGTCCCTCCTGAACCTTGCAGGAGGCAAAGTGGGAAAGAACTCGGTGGCTGGGCAGGCAACCCGGGTGCCCTGAGGAGACACAGGGGAGACTAGCAGGGGAGAGGGGCATGGTGCTGTCTCCCCAACATTATGCCACCTCCTTCCTCAGGGCGACTGCCATCAGACTTGGCACAGTGCCACCAGGAGCCTCCTTCCCTTCTCCCCCTTCTGAGCACTCTCTCCTCCAGGACCAGCAGACTGGCAGCACACGGGCCCAGTGTGGGGCAAGGACTGGAAAGTGATAAGCCAATAGCTGGGGACCTGGGGGCTCTTCCTAATAATCCTCCCACAGGCTCACCTATGGAACCTCCTTATGACTTTTATTTCCTCTAGTGTCACTGTCTTCTCACACTTCACCAGGGCTTCGGTGAGGCTGATCTCAGGGCCTCGCTAAACCATCCCATCAGTATTAACAACGTACAGCAGAGGCGCGCCTGAGTGGCTCAGTCAGCGAAGAATCCGACCTCAGCTCAGGTCCTGATCTCATAGTTCCTGAGTTGGAACCCCGCTTCAGGTGAGCCCCACCTCTCTCTCTCTCTCTCTCCCTCTCTCTCTCTGCCCCTTGCTCAATTTTGCCCTCTCTAAAAAAACAAAAAACCAAAAACTGATGTACAGTGTATATACAAATGGCAGGGACTTAATGCTAGTTTATGATCCACATTTATTGGGAGTTCCTCATTCATGGGGAAACCCTGCAATCCCCAATCCCCATCCCCAACAAGGTTCAACAGGTTACTGTATCTGCCAGCATAGGGGAGGGACGTGTGAGACTGGTCACTGTAGCACATGTGCCGTCCCAGACATCTAAAGGTGTCACCAACCTGCTATTGCTAAATCTTGGGTGGCTGAACACCACTTGTCCCTCTCAGGAGCTGGAAAACACGGAGGTGGGGGTCATGTAACTAATGAGCATGCCAGAGTCTCGTTTGATACTGGAATTAACCAGACAGATCCCTCCACCAAGTAAGAATGGCCACGCACCAACACCCATGGAATCAAGAAAAAGCTATCAGTTTCTCAGTCCTGTCTGTGCCCAGCCAGGTGATGTTTTCCATGTTAGGTCAGATTAAGCCCCAGGCTCCACTTCCTGCTGATGCCCTTCTATCAAGTCCTGTAAGTTGCAGCTCTGCAACCATACTCCTCTCTGCACCCAAATACTTTGGTTTCTCAGAAGCTGCCCAGTGGGTTAGGGGAATAATGCTGCCATTTTGCCAGCTGGCATCCTTAGTGGTCAGAATTATGACAGTATCTGATTATCTCTGAACCTCTGAACTGTCCTTCTTGATTAATGAAAACGCTGGGGGCAAATGCTTTCGCTCTGGTTGGTCTTGTGCAGGTTCAAGAATCTCATCTCGAGTGGTGCAATACACATCCCCATGCTCTCCCTTTTAATCATAGCCTCAGTCCTAAAAACCAACAAAATAGGCCTGCAGTTACCATGGTAAGCATGGAAACTACCATCAAAATTTGATAGGGCATCCAGATGGCCTACAGGCACATGAAACGATGCTCAACATCACTCATCATCAGGGAAACACAAATCAAAACCACACTGAGATACCACCTCACACCAGTCAGAGTGGCTAAAATGAACAAACCAAGAGACTATAGATGCTGGCGAGGGTGTGGAGAGATGGGCACCCTCCTACACTGTTGGTGGCAATGTAAACTGGTGCAGCCGCTCTGGAAAACAGTGTGGAGGTTCCTCAAAAAACTATCCATAGAACTCCCTTATGACCCAGCAATAGCACTGCTAGGGATTTACCCAAGGGATACAGAAGTGATGATGCATAGGAGCACATGTACCCCAATGTTCATAGCAGCACTGTCAACAATAGCCAAAACATGGAAAGAGCCTAAATGTCCATCAGCTGATGAACGGATCAAGAAGATGTGGTTTATATACACAATGGAGTATTACATGGCAATGATAAAGAATGAAATCTGGCCATTTGTAGGAAAGTGGATGGACCTTGAGGGTGTCATACTAAGCGAAATAAGTCAGGCAGAGAAGGACAGAAACCATATGTTTGCACTCATAGGTCTAACAGGAGACCAGGAGAAACCTAATGGAGGACCAGGGGGAGGGGAAGAGGGAAAGAGAGTTGGGGAGAGAGAAGGACGCAAAACTTGAGAGACTATTGAATTCTGAAAACAAACTGAGGGTTGAAGGGGAAGGGGGTGGGAGAAAAGAGGTGGTGGTGACGGAGGAGGGCACTTGTGGGGAAGAGCACTGGGTGTTGTATGGAAACCAATTAGACAATAAACTATTTTAAAAAAAAGTTGATAGGGCAAGATGTTAGAATGGGCTGAGGCCAGGGGTCGGGGCGGGGCAGTCCTATGCCATTATTCCCAGCTGCAGTATCTAGGCAGCTCAGGCCTGCTTTAAACACTCTAATTTTTTCAAAGTAAATGCTTCAGGGCCCAGGGATACTCAGCTAAGAGCACTGAGGGGGCACTGAGAGGTAAGAGGCGGGGACAGGCGGTGGCTCACCTCGTCGCAGATCGCCCACCTGCTCCCAAGATCCAACTATGAGCTTTTTAACTGCGGCAACTTTAATATACGCTATTGGAGCTGGAATTACCGCAGCTGCTGGCAGCCGATTTGCCCTCCCCTGGATCCTAGGAAAAGGATTTAGAGTGGACTAGTTCCAATTACAGGGCCTGGAAAGATTCCTGTACTAACTTTCCTCACTACCTCCCAGGTCAGAGGTGGGTACTTCGCGTGCCTGCTGCCCTCCCTGGATGTGGTAGCCACTTCTCAGGCCACTCTCTGGACTCAAACCCTAATTGCCCATCGCCAGTCAAGGCAGGAGGAGGGAGAGTCAGTGGTGACGGGGGGGGGGGGGGGGGGGTGTACATGCAGGGCACGAGCCTCTAGCACACTGGATGGTTCAGGGAAAGGTTTCAACGGTGACACAGCTGCGCCACCAGGCAAACGTGCCCAGGATCCCTCGCCACAAGAACAGGGCAGTCCCTGGGTCCCTGGGACACACGCCAGCCAGCCTCAACATCCCTGGTGAGTCTCCCTTGAACTGGCCCCGCCACTGCCCTCTGCCCCGTGTGACCCTCACTGTGGGGGCTGTCTGAACCTCTATCAGTCCAGCCCATTCTGCAGTTATGTCCAGGGGAAATGCACATGATTGAAGGGACTGACCTGTGTTGGGGCCACTGCCAGCTGCAGCTGGGGACAGGAGTGGGTTCTGTGAGTGAGACTGGGACAGCCTCCCTTTGGCACATGATATGGGCAATGCTCGCATGTGCTCCCATGCAGGGTCCCTACACCTGATGCCAGCCATCAGGTGGAGGAGGGGCAGGATCTGGGGCTTCTGATACCCCAAGGTACCCTCTGAGATTGCTACAAAAGCTTTTCTCATTGAGGGCTCATTATCCCCACCTATTTTTACCCCCACCAGGCCATTAAAAATGCCTTGAAAGACACCAGGATTTGTCCAGTCTGCATCAGGGGCCAGCATACGGGCTCCCAATGGTTCATGCCTGGGAGGGCTCACACTTCTAGTGAGCACAAGGGAACAGAGTCTCACACGAGTGCAATGTCAATGGCTGGGTCTGCCATGGTAACACACCCCCGTGCACAGCTCACCTAAGGGAATACACAGCATGCACCTAGCACATGCGCCCCTCCATGTCAGTCTCCATGGAATGCGGTGGGATGAGGCATCTCCCCCAAAAGAGGGCAGGTGTGCATACCTTACCAACTCCACCATCCACTCTTTGGAGATGCCACCAACAGCAGTGGCCCAAGTGGAAATAGGAAATGATGCCACCACTCGGCCTCAGGGACCTGAGTGGGGGACACCAGTCGCATGGTGGGGACCCTTGTAGGGTGGGGTTGTCCTGACTATAACCTGACTGGTGTGGATTGCACAGGACCCATGTCATCCCCCCCACTGTCCTCAGGTGCTGGGGACCGGAGGTGGCCCTGCAGCCTGGACCAGCCAGATGCATGACAGCCAGCACAGAGGCCCAGGCAGAGGGCTCAAGCAAGCAAGGGCACATTTGGGCGTGGTATTGTAGTCAAGCTCAGAGCACTACATGTGCCCAGAGGTCCAACTCCCTCCGGTAGCAGTCAGCAAAGGTGAGTGTGTCAGCATGTGGCAAATTGCCATTTTCAGGGGGTGAAAAATAATGCTCCAGGTGACAGGGCCTAGATACGGATCATCAGGACCTATTACGGCTGTGGCCCAGCTACTGGCCCCCAGCCCTGCCCCATCACCGCCAACCCTGGAGCTCCCAGGGCCATCTGACCAACCCTAGGAGTGCAGTGCAGATAGGACCCAGGTCACCTTTACGCAAATTGGGAACGATTCCGGAGAGGCGCCTCCAAGAGACCCACAGGGCTGGAACTGGGTACTCACCTCCCTGGCCCTCACAGGATGGCCCATGCCAATCCAGACTCAGGATTGGGACTTGGAAAAAGAATTCCACAGAGGCACCTCCAGAGGACGGGACCTCATGGGGGAACCTGGCTGGGCGGTGTGGCACCCTATCTGGGCCTCCCTTAAGGGCCTCTGCAGCAGGGCTTAGAAAACTTGATGAGAAAATCAAGTCTCACGACCGAGACCCCATGCGTGACATCGAATGTCCGACAACCAGGATCACAGACAGGATCGTGCCTAGTCGCCGGACACCCTCTTCCATTCCTCTGCAGGGGCCCCAATGGGTCTCCACGGGTGACAAGGTCACCAGCGGTGCTGGCCCACCCCTCCAGGTGGCCCCACAACACTCCTTGGAAGTATGGCTGGTGGTCGCGACACCTCTCCCTCATAACCCTGGACATCCAATCTCTGGCAAGCACATGACTACCTGACACGAGCAGAATTATCATCCTAGTGTCACCGGCCTCCTGTAATCTCACCTGGTGCACCACGGCCAAATCCCATCTCTTGCCCCCTTCACAGGCGCTCCAGAGGGAAGAAGCTATATAAACGTGGCCACCAGGTGGCGCCAGACAAGCGGCAGAAACCTCAGGAGGACAGATCTAGATCGCGGGCAAGGGAGGACGGCAGGCCGGACAGCCTGCTGTCCCGACTCCCACCCTTGCCCTGGCCCACTCATCTCTCAGCCTGGGGCAGGTGAAGGGCATTGGGTGCAGCTGTAGGGCATCTGCATTGGGAGCTCCCAGTTGGCATAGCATGACCCCAGCAGCCTAAGGGAGACTTGGAAAATCTGGACAGCAGCCGGACTGAGGGTGGACTCTACATGACTCCCAGGCTGGCCAATGCGGACGTGTTCAGAAAATTCCCTGGGGACATCGGCCGGCCCTGGGGTCCCAGAGGGACTTAGAAATTTTTTTTGCAGGCAAGGACTTTAAAATCGAAACCATGGAAGTACTCACACAGCAGCAACAGAGGAACCTGCTTTATCCGACCATCTCAAGAGAAGGATTTTCTGAAGCACAGAAACAAAGCTCAGGAGATAGAAAAGGGGGGTGACTGATAAACCTGGCCACAGGAAAGTGTAGACAAAATCCGTCTTTGCATATACTGCAGTGAGGTCCAAAGACAACAAACAGGTATTGGTGCTCACATGTAGTGATGGGAATATTGATTTTAGCATTAGTTATCTTAATAAACTATCAAAAAAATGGAAGGGAGGAGGAGGTTAATAGCCACTCACTAAATAAATCCAGTTCCAGGACATCTGTACAGTGCAATGCTATGACTCTGTGTGTATTTGAGAAGAGGTAAATGTCGATGATGAACTGTTCCATGAAACTAAGAACAAAGTAAAACCCAAGATGTAGAACTTCCTTTGGTGTTAAAAAATTGTTGTTTGGGGGCACCTGGGAAGCTCAGTCTGACTTCGGCTCAGGTCATGACCTCATGGTTTGTGAGTTTGAGCCCTGCATCGGGCTCTGTGCTGACAGCTCAGAGCCTGGAGCCTGCTTTGGATTCTATGTCTCCCTCTCTCTCTGCCCCTCCCCTGCTTACACTCGGTCTCCCTCGGTCTCTCAAAAATGAATAAACATTAAAAAATGTTGAAAAGTTGTTGTTTTTAATGTGCATGTATTTCTCTTTAAAGAGGTATATGGATGGGCAAAAGGGACTAGAATCACTATAGCAATCAAAAAATGGTAAGAAAATCACTCCTGGTTTAATGTTTATAGAGGTAATAGAAAGCATGCAATGTTGGCAGACAGAAAGACATCAGTGGAATCAAACAGACAACTAGGCTGTCCATGCTCAACTAAATTTTGGAACATGTGCAAAAGCCATTCATGGAAGGAAAGATGGCCTGCCTCTCCTCTTCATCAAACTGGAGGACAGTAATCGCACATCCACAGGGAAAATACACAGGCAAACGGGCAGACACACAGACTGACAAAGCATGAAAAAGCCTTTACCAAAACACCCACACCTCATACAAACGTGAGCTCGAAATGGAACACATGCTTCCATAGAAAACAAAACTAGAACACACTTTAGCAGGACGGGGGGAGGATTGTAAGAGAAATAATTGAGGATCTAGAGCCAGGCAAAGAGATTTTAAGACTTGATGCCAACACGTGATCCATGAAAAGAAATGGAGACCCTGGAAGTCATCAAAATTAAAAACCTAGACTCTGTCTGGGTCACTGGGTGGCTCAGCCAGTTGAGCATTCATCTCTTAACTTCAGCTCAGGCCATAATCCCAGGGTTGTGGATCGAGCCTCGTGACAAACCCCATGATGAACCTGGCGTCGATCCCTGAGATAACAGAAAACCTTATCACAAGTAGATGCCAACATCCTGATGGCTGTGATACCTTGGGCAACTATGAAATGGACATTGGCACTTGAAGGAGGAACATGACATTGGGTTCTTACACTTCTGTGTTCCCCTAATATCAAAAGAAAGAGTGGAGCTGACAGGTCACAGAAAGCCCCCAATGCTAGAAGGAAAACATGTTCCCAAGGATATATTTGGTAGAATGGAACCAAAATGTCTTTATTAGTAGAACCTTATCTAAACGTATGATACAAATACGTATGACTGTGGCCTTTTGCCTCCTAGGCCAATGATCTATAATATGGGAACCCAGACCAGACAGTATGCTCTAAGCCAAGCCTCACCCTAACCCATTGAAGGGGAAAATAAGGAACACAATGCGAAGGAATGGGTAAATACAGACCAGATAATGCACGGGACACGAGAAGGAAAAGATGCTATTCAAGGCGAAGAGAAGATGAAGGATGTATTAAACTAATGGGAGAACATTTCATATTGAACCTCTTAAAACTAATAAATGTAAATCATACATTAGAAGTCCTAAGACAAGAAACATTTGGAAAATGAGACAAAGTCAAAATAGCTTTGCAGGAATTGGAAAGAGAATACAAACAGGCTGGGTGCTCTGTTGGTTAAGCCTCTGACTCTGGGTTTCAGCTCAGATCATGATCCCATGGTTCATGAGTTAAGCCCTCCTTTGGGCTCTGTGCTGGCTGTGCAGAATCAGCTTGGGGTTCTCTCTCTGCATCTCCCCCACTTGCACACACATGTGTGCAAAATAAAAACATTTAAAAAAACTTAAAAAACCCCACATACATCCCCTAAAATAATGACAGCCTCAGATTCTGCAGCAATGGCAGTTTAGTGGGGGCTTGCCAGTGCTATGCAAGCGTGCTGCCCTCATTCCTCATGAGAATGACTTTCCCTGGAAATATAATTGACAAGGAAATTAAACTTTGGTCATTTGGTGACTGGATACGGTACCTTGTTCAGAGTTCTTTGTGATGGTTATATTGATGATATTAGGAATAGGGTTGCTTAAGCAAGCTGGCCTCTAAATTGTGGTATAAAAGAGTCTGCATCAAAGGAATAATTCTCCCAAAATATGATTGTGATTAAGATCGCAAGTGATTTGTGAACTTAGATTTGTATAGGGAGTTAAGTCATTAATATTGATTAGGGTGTAAGTG
>PJEM01021865.1:0-10406 GCA_004023845.1 Helogale parvula | reverse complement strand
GGCCCATCCCTAGCCCCCTCCCTTTTTCCAGAGAGCAGCAAACCTCTTCCAAGTGTCTTATTAGCAAACATCCCAATATAGCACCCACGGCTGCCGGAGACTTTATGGCCATTTTTATTAGCCCTGCCTCGAGGCTCCGCAGAGATGGAGCAGGGATTCTGCAACAGTTGCCCCAGCATTGCGGGGGCATGACCCTGAACTTGGAGAGTAAGCAGGTGTTTGAGGGAGGGAGAGAAAAGGTCTGGGCCTCAGGGGCTCTGCAGCCAATCAGGGAAGCATGGCAGATGGGCGAACAGTAAAACTTTATTACTTCCCACTTGAGATCTTTCCAGCAGGGATGGCACAGAGCGGAGCTGAGGCCGGAGCCGAGCTAATCAGATTGCAGGGGGGACGTGGGGCGTGTAACCTACTTGTGAGAAGCAAGTATCTCCCAGCTCCTTAGAAGCCCCCTTTCCGTGCGAACAATGGTTACACAAATGAAAAGGTTCTCTCCTCTCTTCATTAAAGCAAAGCCTCAAAGGACCGATCGCTACCTGAATCTTCTCCATTAGCCCAGAATGAGGCACTGTGTATATAAATGAAGACATCTGAATTACAAAATTCTTTTTAAATAGGATGGATTATAAAAACTGGGTCCTGACAAGTCTTCCTATTCAGTTGGTGAGTTTTGGCAAGAGACGTAAGGCCACAGGCTCCTGGTCCTCCCCCCACCCCCACCCCGCCCCGCTGCCTCCCCTCCCTCCTTCCTTTCTGGGTCCAGATCAGGGAGGGTGTCAGTTTCACTGTATTTGGACTTGATGGTCCAGTGGATGGAAGCCCCCGGGGAAGGTTGGAAGTTGGAAAGGGACCCTCCAAGCTCCCTGTGATAAGGTCACTCACTGTGATAAGATAGGGTAGGGAGAGGATGGCCTCGGGCAGCGATGGCTGGCAAGAATGACAGGTGGACAGGTTCCAGGCAGAGCAGAAGGAAATGGCCAGGTGTCCGTCACCTGCCCTGTAACCTCCCCCCACCTGAGAGAAGATTAGAGCAAGAGAAGGTCAGAAGCACCCGCACAAATGCCATGCGTACTTTTCTCCGAGAAAACCAATTTACCAGAAATCCTAGGAAATGTGATTTACAGTAACAGAGAGCACATCACCGGTTGCCTGAGGTTGGGCGGCCAGGGGATTACAAACGGGCGCGAGGAAAGTCGGGAGGGCGGTGATGCATCTGCTCCTTATCTTGATTGTGGGAATGGTTTCAGCGGTGTCCGCTTATGTCAAAAGCCATCAAATGCATAACCTTTGTGCAATTTATTGCTTGTCAATTATACCACAATAAATCATTTAAAAAAATTTTTAATGTTTATTTATTTTTGAAAGAGACAGAGCAGGAGCCAGGGGAGGGGCAGACAGAGACGGAGACATAGAATCCGAATCAAGTTTTAAGCTGTCAGCACAGAGCCCGACGTGGGGCTTGAACCCATGAACCATGAGATCATGACCTGATTCGAAGTTGGATGTTTAACCGACCGAGCCACCCAGGCACCCCTATACCACAATCAATCTATAAACGAAAACATATTTTTTAGGAGGCACAGATCTCTGGAGACCTGTAGAATAGGGATGACCTAACTTAACACACTACCCCTAAGACGGGGCCAGGTGAGGTTGATGTTTGTCCTGATGACCTTGATCTTAGGGCAGCTTAAAAATGCCCAGCCCACTTCTTCCAAGAAGCAGGGAGGCATATGTGCAGACTAAATAAAAGGATGTTGTTACAATGTTGCTCTTGAGCCATACTCAACACAGCAAGCCATACCTGGGATCTGGTAGGCACTTAATAATTTGTTTAAACATTTAATCATTTGGGGCACCTGGATGGCTCATTTAGTTAGGCATCCTACGCTTGATCTCTGCTCAGGTGATGATCTCATGGTTCGTGAGTTTGAGCCCCGCATCAGGCTCTGTGCTGACCGTGCCGAGCCTGCCTGGGATTCTCTGTCTTCCTTTCTCTCCCTTGCCTGCTCTCTCTCAAATAAATAAATAAACTTAAAAAACTGTAACCATTTCATAGTAGAGGGGGGAGAATCTGACAAGCGCCTACTGCCCACCAGGCTCTGCTCTAAGGGTACTTGGGTCCAGTTCATTCATTCAGGCTTCCTTCCGCTGTCGGTGAAAGTCCCGCCCTCGCCGGATCACGTGATTCCCCAATGATATAGGACGGGAAACTCAAAGATGCATTCGGCTTCCTCCCAGTCCTGCCCCCTGTTCCAAGTCCACTGCCTCCACTCTGTGCGAATCTAGGATGCTTCCCAGCAGAGAGACGAAGCGCGCCAAGGAGAGGCCAGCGAGGCTGTGAAGTCGGGTCAGGTGTGGAGAATGTGAGCGCAACTCGTTCAGGGAGGGCAGTCAGCGGAATTAAGGGGCCCACCGGAAGCTGGAGGAAGGGAATTTAGGAAAATAAAAGGCCATCCTGTTCCTCCCAGCAGGGAGGAAGCAGATGGCTCTCATTACCTGGAGAGTGGTAGGGCTCAGAATAGAAACCTGCTGCAGAGCAGTGGAGGCGAATTCCGCCCACGGAAAGCTCAGAGTCACCTGCCAGTGGGTAAGGGAAGATCCGAGGAGCAGCGAGGTGGGGGGGGGGGGGGGGGGGGCCCGAAGAGAATTCTTCAGCTTGGTTTCCAGTCATGGCACCCCCCTGCTTACTCTCCGACCTTCGTCCTATTACCTCTTGGGTGGGTGCCTCAATTTCCTCATCTGTACAATGGAGATAAGAAGATGATTATTGCTCTAGAGTATATTGGGGCATACTTTATGTACGGCGTTATAACAAGGTCCCGTCAAGGATTTAGTAAACTGCGGGGGGAAATGGTTAGCATAATTCCTCTCGGGAGAAAATTAGCCTGTAATCCCACAAGACAGGTGTGATCACACCCATTTATCAGATGGAGACATCCAAGCTCAGGGAAACTTGAACAACCTTGTCCAACCTCACACAGCTAGTCAGGTGCAGAGCCCAGGCTAGACCCAGGGCACCTCGCTCCTGGCCTGGACTGCTTCTGCTGCCTTCATCCATGCAGTGGATCCTCCCTGAGTGCCCACGGGTGGCCAGGCTCATATAGGAGTTTATATGCTTCCCTGGGAGGGAAGAGAAATAGCAACAATGTAGCGTGTTGTGGACAGGTAGGTGCTCCCAGACATGCAGCCCTGCAGAGGGGGAGAGGCACTTTGCACAGGGAAGCAGGCAGTCAGAGCAGCCTGCCTGGCAGAGGTGGCATTGGATGTAGAACCTAAGGATCGCTGTACGTAGTGATTCTAGTCCATCGGTCTTGCACGCCGTCAGCTCTGAGCTAAACCCAACTCTTTGATGGGGTGAGATCACAGGTGGGGAAACTGAGACTCACCTGCTGGGCTTTGGCAGATGGCTAGAGCCTTTCCATGTGGACGAGGAAGGAAGAGGGGTCCAAGCAGAAGGAACAGCCCAGGCATAGACAGGGGGAGCAGGGACCAAGTCCGTGGCATCTCTGTATCGCCCCCTCGGCCCCTGGGCTCAGCACGGGGCATGACACGCAGTGGGTGCACATATTCGTGCTCACGCTTGGCTGGCAGAGATCCCAGTGAGCAGCCCTCGCATGGCCTAACTGGAGCTACAGGCCCCTGGGGAGGGCCAGGGGGCCCTCTGCTATCTGTGTGCCCACTTTCTCAAAAACACAATTATGTGGCTTTTGGAGCTGCTGTCAGTGTGGGTAAACTCCAGCCGCTAAACTGCATTACACTGATTTTGCCAGAAACCTTTGCAGTTATTAATAGTTTATTGATTGGAGCCCAATGCTGATGAGAGCTGGTCTTCTCGCCCTAGCCCCCTCGGGGCCCCACTCTCTGTGCAGGGCCTTTCATCCAGCCTGCAGATCAATGCCGCTCAGATCTGGGGAGAGGGCCTCTCTGGGCTGCTTAATCCACGTTAGGAGGACGGCACTGAGCGCACAAGCCCGGATGGGGCATTTGGTCCAAATCAAAGCAACGTCCTGGAAGGTGGTGGGGTCTGCAGCACAGAGGGAGACGGGCTTCTCTGTGTTCGCTCCAGGCCTTCTGGGGGGCTGCCCACCCACTTACTGAACGTTGACTGAATACCTACCATGATGGCAAGCACCACACAAGGCCGTGGGACACGCTGGTGAACAACACGGGGGCACAGCCTGCCTTCCAGAGCCTACTGTGCGAGGCAGGGCAGGAGGGTGTTCGAGAGTCACAGATGAAGGTCATCAAGTTACAGTTTAGACCAGCACTGCTGTATCAGTTAGCTATTGCTGCATAACAAGCCATCCCAAGCCCGGAACTGCTTAAAGCAACAACCATGAATTATTGCTCGTGAGTCTAGGGGTTGGTGAGGCTCACTCCTGAGTGTGACCTTGGTGGGAATGGCTGGGCCAGCTGGGGTCTCTTTCCACGTCTCCATGTCCTCTTGTCCACATCTGGGGCCTGTTCTCAGGGAAGAAGCAGGGAAAGGGAGAGAGACTGGGAGCGGGAGGGGGGCTACAGAGAGAGAGAGAGAGTTCTTTTGAGACTTAGGCTTGGAATTTGCACACCACCACTTCCTACACATACTGTTGCTCAAAGCAAGTCGTAAGGCCAAGAGCAGGGAAAGAGGCTCCACTCCTAGGTAGGAGAATCTACCAAGGCTGTTGGCAAGAGGTGTGGGTATAACCAGGGCCATCAATGCCATCTACCCACCACACCCACCCAGTCCAGGTGGTCGCTAAGAAAGTGAGCGTTCCTTTGTAACTTGAAGGATGCAGCCAGGAGAAGAAAGTGAAGCATCCCCAGAAAAAGAGACTATTGCAAGCAGAAGCGCTGAATCAAACGAGGCACTAGGCTAAATGCGCCTGTAAGGGTCACCTCCGAGGGGTCTGGGATGGGATTCTGGGACAGAGAAAGGACAGCAGTGGAAAACCTGGGGAAATTCGGAAAGAGTCTGGACTGAAGGAAATAGCGATGTGTCAGTGGTGGCTTCTTGGTCTGACAGCTGTACTGTGGTCGTGGAAGCGGTCAGCCATGGGGGAGATCGGTGAGGGATGCGCGAGAATGCCTATTCTCTGCGCACCTTCTGTGTACATCTAAGATGATTCCAAAATTAAGTTTATTTTTTAAGAAGGCACTTGGCACAGGAGAGGAATGGAAAGAAAGCCATCGCAGCGCTAGAGGAGGGCAGGGCTAGGAGGTGGCAGAGACGCCCCAGGAGGCACCATGCTGGTTGGCCAACATAAGGATTCTGGACTTTATCTTAAGAGCCGAGAGAAGTCTCCCAAGGACTCTAGGTAGAGGAGTGCCACGAATTCCATTTGCATTTGCAAAAATCTGGGTTCTACCTGCAGAATGGGCCTGAGGAAGATGAGCAAGGGCAGAAAATCCTGTTAGCCAACTGGCCCCTACTCCAAGTGAGGAAAGATGGCGGCCGCGGGGATGGAAGGAAGTGGATATAGTTCAAGATGTATTTAGCAGGTGGAGCATCCGGGACTTGATCAAGTCCCCGGCCAAGTCCCGGAGTGGTTGGGGAGACGGAGGGTGGTGCCCAGGAGCGTGCCTGGGATGGCCTGGCAGAGCTAAGGAGCCCAGGGAAGGAGGCCCACGAGTCTGGGAAACCGTCTTAGAGAGAAGTGGCTTTGTTCACAAGGTGCCGATCCAGGTGCCCCCAGAGCCATCTTCTGCCACCTGAGCTGTGTCACCCACATGAGTCACCCACACATATCACTTACGTTACTGTCACCTGAGCATGCCATCAGTGTAGCAGTGGCCTAAACACATCTCCTGTGTTGCTGTCACATAAACACATCTGCGTGTATCACCCACGTGGCGGTTCCTGCGCGTTTCCACCTGTGCGCCAACCATGTCACTAATGTCTTATTGCATCACCTGGGCGGCTGCCAGGGACATGCATCTCCTGAACCTGTTTCTCTACGGGGCTGTCACCTGAGCATGTCACCAGCACACTTGTCACCTACACAAATCAAGCAAGTCACCCCTTTAACTGATACCTATGGGTGTCACCTAAATATGTCACTCTAGGCGACTGTGACTCAGCACCGGTGCCTGGTAAAGGGGCTGTTTTTTTCAGTCTAGCTGGTTGCAAACAAAAGAAGTAGCTCCCGAGGGGAGACGGTGGCCCGCTGTTCCCACTGACACGGTGCTCGGAGCACGGGAGGGCGGGGAGGAAGACAGCCCCTTCCCCACAAAGTTCCCCTGATGAAAAGCTCCCCTTCTCTCCCAGCCTTTTTATGACAGTCGGTAGACCAGATGTCAACTTCTGGGTAGTCTATGTAAATGAAGGTGTTTGTTTATGCTAATGCCTGCTGCCTCCGCTCTGAGCCAGCAGCATGGAACCCAGGTGCAGGGAGGTGGGTGTGCTGGGAGATGGGGGACACTGAGTCAGGCAGGAACGGGGCAGCAGACATGAGGGAACCAAGAGTGAATCTGAGGTTAGACTGCGCAGCAGAAGCAGACCGGAGCAGGCAGCTTCGCCGAGTGAGGTGGAAATGTGTCCACGAGTGGGTGGGAACCAAGAGCTGGGTTGAAGGGACCCCTTTTCCTTGGGGTGGCAGGGTAGGACCCACACCCAGAGCCTGTGTGCTTAACCACCGGCCTCTCCTTCCCCCGCCAGGGCCTCTCTGGCCAGACTGTGGGGCCCATTTGGTGGGTAGGGCGCCATGCTTGGCATTTCCTAGGGCTTCCGTGGCCGTGGCCGTGAGCTTCTCCCTGTGTTGTGCTGCAGCGTGGGGCCCTCTGAGACAGAAACCCCACTTCCTCTGAGGTGTAGCCAGAAGAGGCTGTCCTTTGGCCGCATGATTAGGCCCAGAGAAGGCTGAACTTGCAGAGAAGAATCCCGGTGTCCCTGATGCAGCGGCGGGGTGGCCTCCAGGCCACAGCTCCCTCGGAGGGCCTCAGGCAGAAGCAACTTCTTTGTACTCAGAGAGGCTCCCCCTTTTCCACCCGCCTGGCAGTGCTCCTCAGCTTCCTGGCCTCCTTGTCTCCCAGGGACAGTGGCTCCTTAGAGATGAGAAGTTTGCTGTGTTCCTTCTCAAGCCCCCAAGGCTGGGCGCGAAGGGACAGCAAGGCAATGTGGGAAGAGGAATCCAAACTTCCATCCTGGCTCTTATCAGCCATATTGGGGGAGGGGATCTGTGCCCCCTCTGGAGCCTCAGTTTCCGTGCTTATGAGACAGGGGTAGCCATGCTCTGTGGGGGCTGAGTCACGTGACGCGCTGGGGCACAGAGCCACCCGCCGGTCGTGCTCAGGGCCTCCCGCTGTGGGCACTGTTACCATCCGCAGCTCACGGAGGCGCAGGTGTAACTCTGGCTGAGCACACAGCCCCCCACCTTCACCTCCTGAAGAATAAAACAGGGCCTGGCATGCAGTCGGTGCTCCATAAATGTGGCCGCTCCCCCGGCATAGCACGCGAGCATGAGGTCGATCCAGAGGCGGTTGTTGATCTGAGGCTGAACGGTGGGGTTTGGGGCTTGTTTTGGGGGGCTGCGCCTTCCAGCCCCGGAACGGGGGGGGCCTCACCCTGTGCCCCTGCCTTCCCCCAGGCTGCCCGAGGTCCGCATCTCAGACAACGGTCCCTACGAGTGCCACGTGGGCATCTACGACCGCGCCACGAGAGAGAAGGTGGTCCTGGCATCAGGCAACATCTTCCTCAACGTCATGGGTGAGTACAGGGCCCTGGCCCCAGGGCCCCGGTGTGGAACCCTGTGTGCTCGCATATGGGCGTGTACACCACGGGCTGTCCTGGGAACCACCTGCCGAAAGTCTGCTGGGGGACAGCGATCCCCCTTCTTTCCCACTCCTGCCTCCAAGAGGACAGGAGACTGGCGTTGCCGAGGTGTGACCGGTGTGGCCTTACCACCCAAGGATTTCCTCTCAGGAGCCTCTTCTCCCACCTGCAATGATGCACCCTGACCTCAGGGAGGCAGCGCTGTGCCTCGTCCCCAGGGTCCTCATGGCCAGGGCACTTTGGAGGGGCTCTGACACGTTGACTGGGGCAAACAAGAGACTGAAGGAGGAATGAGGGCTTCCCTGAGGAGCGGCAGACCTCAGTGTCCACCTCTATAAAGCAGGGGTGGGATGCGGACCAGATGGGTCATTTGTGGACCCCCAGCTCCAGGCCCTGGGACCCCGTGAGGACACAGGGAGGAAGGTGCCGGGCACTGTGGGGGCACCCGTGGGAGCACCTTTCCAGGCTGAAGACAAGAGCCACGTTCATAGAAGTGTCTGTGGGGACAGTGCAGTGGGGTGTTCCCACCCCTCCCCTCCAGGGACAGGGCAGTCTGGGAGCCTCCCTGGAGGAGGTGACACACACCTGTTATAGACAGTGGTTCTGACCCTGGACCTTTCCCAGGGCATTGAAGCATCAAGTGATCAGTGAGACAGTGGGTGCCAGGACTGGATGTCAGGGTGTCCTGGGTTCTGACCTTGTGGCAACACGCGGATGGTAATACCACTGCCTGTCTCTGGCTGGCCGTGTCTGCCACCCTGGCCTCGGTTTCTCCTCTTGTAAAACAAGGGCTTTTCTCCAAGGGGTCTCAGGAGCCCCTGCTGGTGCTGACGTTCTCCGATCCTGCTGCCAGAATTCTAGGGACTTGGCCCTGACTCCGGGCTTCAGTGCTCTCTGGTTTTCTTATCAAATGATATTTACCAGGGAAACAAAGCCTGCCATGCTCAGGCAATCAGTGACAGCACAAAGGCTGCTGGAAAGGCACTGCTTCTGGGGAAATTGAAAACCTCCAAAGGCCAGACCTCTAGAGGGACATTGATTCCCGCAGCAGCGGCACGTGGTGTGTTCTGGCTTCCTGGGGGATGGGCCGTGGCAGGGGCGTGGCGATGCCAAGAAAACCTCCCCTTGCAGTTTGTCTGATCCCTGAAGGAAGCTTCTAGGTGCCTGGCCCTGGGGCCGTCGCCCCAGCGAATCTGGGGAAGAACAAAAGTCACTCTGCACCATCAGGGGTCTCCCAGGCTGATGAGGGACGTGCCTGTCACCATTTACTGATCAGATATTTATTGAGGACCTACTATGTGCCAGGTGACAGACACGCTCCTTCAACAGGATGAGATCCTTGGGGCATTGTATCAGCGCACGATGCAAGCATGAAACATGCATAGGTGCAGGAGAGAGACAGCTGGGGACAGTGCTAAGTCCCGGGAAGGGACTCAAGCAGGTAACGGGATAAAGAGCAGCTGTAGGCAGGCAGCTGGTATAGGGAGAGGCTGGGGGAGGGCCCCTCGCAGCCGGCTGGGCTGCCATTTAGTCCTCACAGCCCACCCAAGGGTAGCTACTAGTAGTCTTAGCCCCATTCTGCATATACAGATATGGAGGCACAGAGAAGGCAAGCAACTTGCCTGCAGCCACACAGCCAGGAACCGAAACTCTTCCTGTGATAGCAGCTCGGCGCTGGGGCCAGAAGCCAGGCATCTGGACTCCCACACCAGCTTTTGCACCCTAGAAAGCAGGTGCAGACGCTCCAGCTGAGGTTTCTCTCTATGTAGCAAGGACAGCATCCTCAAAAGCCACCTCCTCCAGGAGGCCCGCGCTCCTCATTCACTCACCAGAGCTCCCAGAGCAGGTATACTGTCCCTCTACAGCCTCAGTTTCCTCCTCTACACAGCAAGGACATGTTACAAGATGGTCCTAAGCGCCTCCCAGCTCTGACATTTGTGAGTCCATTACCCCGCCCGCTAGGCCAGCACCTTAGGCACAGAGCGAACTCGTGGGGCCGACCAGAAACACACGCCCAATGGTCATGGCGGAGCGAGGCGCTGTGCTCCCGGCCCGCACGGCTCCTCTCTCTGCCCGCGGCACACTGTCCGGGCAGCAGGAGGCCGTGAACCTCTGGGCTCCTCTGGAAGGAAGGCGGCAGCCATCTGGGATGGGACAGACAGCTGATGGGATCCCAGTTACCGAGCCGGAAGCTAAAGGCTGTCAGAGGGGGGAGGGGCCGGGCGAGGGGCAGGACCACCCATCAGAAAGGTCAGAAAGGCTCTGACCTCTGGAAATTCAGAGTGTTCCCTGGGCAGGATTATTACTGAAATAGCACTCAGCCATCTTGGTCAGTCCTCTGACTGACCCACCGCTCAGAGGTCTTTGTGCTTGTCAGTGGTCACCCCTGCCCGGCTGTCCCCTGATGCAGCGGGTACCCCCATGCCGGCTAAGCCTGCCCGGCCTGTGGCGGACAGTGTGTCAGCTCCTGGCTTCCTGCGCATTTTCTTACAGAATCCTGGCCACCGCCCTGGGAGCCAGGAGATCTTCTAATCCTTTTCTTTACACAAGTTTAGGACACGCAGGTTTCAGGCTGAATCCCAGATCCATCATTGTGTTCGTTAGCCTCCCTGGGCCTCAGTTTCCCATCTGTGAAATAGGGATAAGGGTGGCTACC
>PJEM01021864.1:0-10371 GCA_004023845.1 Helogale parvula | reverse complement strand
CACACACACACACACACGGTCCTGGCCGACCCCAACCTGCCCCCTCCCGGTCTTGGCTGGCCCCCAGCTGCCACTCCTTCATTTGCTTAGTTTTCCGTCATCGACCGTCAATTCGTCCCCAAACTCCCTGCACCAAACACCAACCAGTCTCCTCACAAAGGCGTGAGTTAATCCCCCGTCTTCCTTCTCAGCAGCCTCACTCCCGGGCCTTGCCCTCCTCCGCCGTCTTTCTGGACTAATGGCTCCCAGACCTGCTGCCCAGCAGGTGTTTGTCAATGTTATTCTTCCCAAAACTAACATTTTACTTTGTTAATAATATCTAACTGTTTTCTGTATCTGTTTTTTTTTAAGTTTTATTTATGTAAGTAATCTCTACACCCCATGTGGGGCTTGAACTGACGACTTCGAGATCAAGAGTCTCATGCTCTTCCCACGGAGCCAGCCAGGCACCCCCGTTTTCTAGATCTTTAACTTCAGCTCTTTATTTTTCCTCCCGTCGGCTTTCCTTAAGTTTATTATGTTCTCCTAACTTCTTAAGTCAGTCACTAAGCTCACTAACGTTTAGCCTTCTGTTTCTGTTCTAACGTAAGCATTGAAGGCCAACTTTTTCCCTTTCACGGCGTCCCATGTGCTTTGGTTTGTAGCATTTTTTTTCTTTATGAAGGCTTACAGTGCGGAGCCCACGTTGGGGCCTGAGCTCATGACCCTGAGGCGAAGCCCTGAGCGGAGATCGAGGATCGGACGCTTAACCGACGGAGCCGCGCAGGCGCCCAGACTTGTGGCCTTTTTACCATCAGCTTAAATTTTTTCTCATGGTCTTTGATTTCGTTTTGACTCATGAATTATGCAGGAGTAGATTTCCCACTTCCCAAATGTATGGGGCTCTCTCTGTTTTGTTATTGATTTCTCACTTAATTGCATTGTGGTTGGAGAATGTGGTCGACATGAGAAGTTCTTGGAAACGTGTCGAGCCTTGCTTTATGACCCCCTCCGTGGTCAGTTTTCACAAATGGATTAAACATGTCGACGAAGAACGTGTGTTTCTTTTCATCGGTTGAGAGCACCGTGCCGCAGGTGGTCGTGAAACTTTGCTCACTCTGCCATTCAAATCTCATCCGTCTTTACAGATTTTTAAGAACGATTTTGCCTATCAATTACTAAAAGGTATTAAATTATCCTATATGATTTCAATTTCTCCTGGTGATTCTGTCAAGTTTTGCTTCACATATTTTGCATAAACACAATGTTACTGACTACATAAAAGTTTCAAACTATAATATGTTCCTGGTGAATGAAACCTTTCATAATTATTTAGAGACTCTCTAACCATGGTAATGGTTTTGCTTTAAAATCCATTTTGTTGGGGCGCCTGGGTGGCTCAGTCGGTTGAGCGTCCGGCTTCGGCTCAGGTCATGATCTCACAGTTCGTGGGTTCGAGCCCCACGTTGGGCTCTGTGCTGACAGCTCAGAGCCTGGAGCCTGCTTCAGATTCTGTGTCTCCCTCTCTCTCTGACCCTCCCCTGCTCACGCTGTCTCTCTCTCTCTCTCTCAAAAATAAATAAAAAAACATTAAAAAAAATGTTTTAATCCATTTTGTTTTATATCAATGCAGCTTCAAAGTTCTGTTCTGGTCAGTACTTGGTAGAGCCTGTTCGGGAGCCATTCCAAATAGCCTCTGCTTTCTACTTGTCTGTATGATTATGTCTCGGATCATCATATGGTTGGATTTTTTTTAAAAAGTCCATTCTGTCCATTTTTATCTTTAGATCAAAACATTTTGGTCCATTTGTCATAATTATTGACATATTTGTATTTTGTGTTCATTGTGTTTTCTGTTTACACGGCCTTATTTTATGTTTCTCTTTCCCTCCTTTTGATTATTTATTTCTTATTCCATATGCCCCTTCTACTATTTGGAGGTTTTGCATATTCAGTATTATCTCAAACAGAGAGAAAAAATGTATTTAATTTAACTATTGGGTCACCTGAGTGGCTCAATTGGTTGGGTGACCGGCTTTGGCTCACGTCATGGTCTCACAGTTCATGGGTTTGAGCCCCGCGTCGGGCTCTGTGCTGACAGCTCGGAGCCTGGAGCCTGTTTTGGATTCTGTGTCTCCCTCTCTCTGTGCCCCTCTCCAACTCATGCTCTGTTTCCATCTCAATAATAAATAAACATCAAAAAGATTTTTTTTAAAAAAGAATTATATAGCTGATAGATGGAAAGATGGGGGACAGAGCAGGAGGACCCTAAGCTCACCTCCTCCCATGGACACAACTGGAAACACTCACATCTTGTAAATAACCCGGAAAATGACACGAAGATTGGCAGAACAAATCCCACAACTAAATGGAGAGACGAGGCCACATCAAAGAGGGGAGGAAGGGTGGAGATGTAGCGGGGAGCTGACCGGACCTGCAGGACTGTCCACAGGAGAGGGGACCCGTGGGCACAGAGAAGGGGAAGACCCAGATTATCCTACCGGGAAGCCTGCACGGGCTGGGGGTGGGGGTGGGGTAAGGAATCCCCACAACATTTGGCTTTGAAAACCAGAGGTGTGAAATTTCATGAGTTCTTACAACCAGGGGGACGTAAAACCTAGAAGTTTAAAAGGCAGCAGGCTCAGCTCTGAGCAGGAGGGCAAGAGGAAACTGAGTCCCAGCCCTTAAAGAGATAGCACAGCAAACAACCTGTGGAGATGCAGCATACAAGCGGCAGTTTCAAAAAATGTCTACAGGGCTTACGCGGGGGGCGGGGGGCTGTTTACTCCTCTGGGGATCACTGGGGGGGCCCACCAGGAACCAAGGGGCTGGCAGACACCATTTCCCTCCGCCAGTCCCCCAGCATGACCACATGCACGGAGCCAACACTTGATACCAAACTTGCTAACGGCACCGCCTTGCACCCCACACCGTCCCCCACACTTCAGCAGGTCCACCCCTCCCATCAGGACCACCTCAGCCCGGTGCTCCCCTCCCCCGCAAGACCAGCCCCAACCTTGCCAAGTCAGCACCGCCTGTCCCCACTCACATGTGGAGCTGACCCCCCCCCCACACCTGGCTGGCCTCGTTCTGAAGGCGCCAGGTCCCCTCTCACAGAGGACCTGCACGCAAATCTTGCCAACACTACGCATCTCACCCCTGTGGGCACTGCAGACACACCCCCTCCAATGCGCCCTTGGCCGGAGCCCATGAAAAGTAGTGCCGCGAGTCTGGCAGTGCACGAGCAGCTGCGACAGAGGCCAGCACGCTCCAATGTGGGTTCTGCCCCAGGAGAGGGAGAGATACCCACACACCAGTCACACTGCAGGCCCGGCAGTGGGCTTGGAACACGGCTGGTCCCACGACAGCACCCCGCCCCCAGGAAAGCTTCTCAGGGGGCAACACAGAGAAAGCACTCCGCACTTTGATGCTATTGCATCTTGCAAATGCCTGATGTGACTCAACTCAAGCCTCCAGTGGCCCCCGAGTGGCCCACTAACACCACGGGACCACGACAGGCAAAGTGAACCACAGCAGACAACTGGACTAACGGAAAAAACAGCTAACTCACACTAGCAGAGGGCACACCACACACACAGGAGCCTCCCCTGAATCACGAGGTTGCAGTGAACTACAGGACTTCTTTACAAGTCTACTACTTCTAAGAGCAAGAGTCGTCACTGACTTTCGTAATACACAGAAAGAGGTACAGGGAGTGAGATAAAATGAGAAGACAGAGGAACATGTCCCAGATGAAAGAACAGGACAAAAATCACAGCAAAATGGAGATAAGTAATACGCCTGAGAGAGAATTTAATATAATGATCATAAAGATGGCCCTGGACTTAAACTCTTTTCTCAAAGGGCATCAGTGAGACCCTTAACAAAGAGGTAAAAAAGAAGCAATCGGAGATGAACACAATGAAATTAAAAATACGCGGGATGGAATAAAGAGTAGACTAGAAGAAGCAGAGGAACGAAGCAGCAGCCTGGGGGACAGAGTAATGGAAAGTAATCAAGCTGAGCGGGGGAGACCAAAAATTATGCACAATGAGAAAGGCTCAGGGCACTCCGTGACGTCATCAAGCATAACAACATGCACATTACATGGATCCTCAAGGGAAAAGAGAGACAAAGGAAGGCGGGAAACTTACTTGAAGAAATAATAGCTGAAAAGTTCTCCAATCTGGAGAAGCGAACAGAAGTCCAGATCCAGAAGCACAGACGTCCTGCAACAAAATCACCCCAGGTTGGTCCACACCAAGACACCTAGGAACCAAAATGGCAAAAAGTAGTGAGAGAGAGACCATGTTTAAAGCAGCAAGAGAAAATACAGCAGTTATATACGAGGGGCAACCTCATAAGACTGTCCGCTGATTTCTCGGCAGAAACTCTGCAGGCCAGAGGGAGGGGCATATATATTCGAAGTGCTGATAGGAAAAAATCTGTCGTCAGTAATACTCTAGCCGGCAAGTCTATCATTGAGAATAGGAGGAGAGAGAGTTTCCCCAGCAAACAGAAGTGGAAGATGTTCATGACCACAGAGCAGACCCTACAAGAAATGTTAAAGGGGGCTCTTTGAGTGGAAAGACCGTAAGTAAGACTGAAGACAGCAGTAAAATGAGTATATCTGTAAAAATCCGTCAAGGGACTCACAAAGTGAAAGGATGTAAACTATGATGCCACATACCTCAAATGTGATGGGGAGAGGAGGGAAGAATGGGTTCAAGCTCAAGCAGCCATGAACTTAACACAGACTGCTATATGCAGGCGATGTTATGTACAAACCTAAGGTCACCACAAATGCAAAACATAAAGAGAAAGGAATCCAAGTGTACCACTAAAGAAAGCCAAGTAATCATGAGAGAAAAAAAACAAGGAGAGAAAGGAACAAAGGGGCGCCTGGGTGGCTCAATCAGTTGAGTATCCAACTTCAGCTCAGGTCATGATTTCAGTTCATTAGTTCGAGACCCACATCGGACTCTGTGCTGACAGCTCAGAGCCTGAAGCCTGCTTTGGATTCTGTGTCTCCCTCTCTCTCTCTGCGCTTCTCCTGCTAATGCTCTGTCTCTCTCTCCTTGTCTCTCAAAAATAAATACACATTAAAAAAAGAAAGGAACAGAGAACTATAAAAACAACAATAAAATAAATAACAAAATGGTAATAAATACATATCTATCAATAATTACTTTGAATGTATTTGGATGAAATGTTCCAATCAAAAGACATGGGGTGACAGAATACATAAAAAACCAAGTCCTATCTATATGCTGCCTACAAAAGACTCACATCAGACCTAAAAACACATGAAGACTGAAAGTGAGGCAATGGAGAAGCATATATCATGCAAAAAGATGTGAAAAGAAAGCCAGCGTAGCAATACTTGTGTAAGACAAAATAGACTTAAAACAAAGAAACAAAGGACATTATATAATCAATCAACAAGAAGATATAACAATTGTGGGGGCGCCTGGGGGGCTCAGTCAGTTAAGCATCCAGCTTCGGCTCAGGTCATGATCTCACGGTTTGTGGGTTCGAGCCCTGCATCGGGCTCTGTGCTGACAGCTAGCTCAGAGCCTGGAGCCTGCTTCAGATTCTATATCTCCCTCTCTCTGATCCTCCCTTGCTCATACTGTCTCTCTCTGACTCTCAAAAATAAACAAAAAACATTTTAAAAAAAGAAGATATAACAATTGTAAATATTTATGCACCCAACAGGAAACACCAAGTACATAAAGCACTTAATGACAAACATAAGAAAGGTACTGATAATAATACAATAATAATAGGGAACTTTTCCTCTTACATCATGGAAAGATCATCCAAATGGAAAATCAACAAGGAAACACTGACTTTGAGTGACATATTGGACCAGATGGATCTAACAGATATACTCAGAACATTCCATCCTAAAACAGCAGAATACACATTCATTTCAAGTGCACATGGAACATTCTCCAGAACAGACCACACATTAGGTCACAAAACAAATCTCAACAAATTCAAAAAGACTGAAGTCATGCCAGGCATCTTTTCTGACCACAAGGCTATGAAACTAGAAATCAATCGCAAAAAAAAAAAAAAAAAAAAAAAATCTGGAAAGAGCACAAATACATGGAGGTTAATTAACAGGTACTAAACAATGAACGAGTTAGCCAAGAAATCAAAGAGGAAATTAAAAACTACATGGAGACAAATGAACATGAAAACACAGTAGTCCAAAATCTTTTGAGATACAGCAAAAACTGTTCTAGAGGAAATTTATATCAACAGGCCTACCTAAAGAAGAAAAATATCAAATAAACAACCCAACCTTACACCTAAAGGAGCTAGAAAAAGAACAAACAAAACTCAAAAACAATAGAAGGAAGGAAATAATAAATATTAGATCAGAAATAAATGAAACAAAAACTAAAAAAATAGAAGAGATCAATGAAATCAGGACTTGCTTCTTTGAAAAATCCAACAACATTAATAAACCTTTAGCCAGCCTCCTAAGGGGAAAAAAAAAAAAAAAAAGAAAAGGAGACAGAGAACTCAAACAAAATCAGAAATAAAAGAGGAACAAGGTGCCTGGGTGGCTCAATTGGTTGAGCATCCAACTTCAACTCAGGTCATGATCTCACAGTTCGTGGGTTTAAACCCCACATTGGGCTCTGTGCTGACAGCTCAGAGGCTGGAGCCTGCTTCAGATTGTATCTCCTTCTCTCTCTCTGCCCCTCCCCAGTTTGTTCTCTCTCTCTCTCTCTCAAGTAAATTTTTAAAATTTTTAAAAAAAGAAAGAAAAGAGAAATAACAACTAGCAACCACAGAAACACATAAGATTTTAAGAGACTATTACAAAAGATTATATGCCAATAAATTGGACAACCTTGAAGAAATGGGTAAATTCCTGGAAACATATGACCTCCCAAAATTGAATCAGGAAGAAATAAAACATCTGAACAGACCAATTACCAGCAATGAAATTGAATCAGTAATCAAAAAACTCCCAACAAACAAAAATCCAGGACCCGATGGCTTCACAGGTGAATTCTTTTTTTTTCTTTTGTTCAATAAATGTTTATTACTTTTTCAATTATTCTATTTACAAACAACACGGAACTTCTTGGCCTTATGATACAAAGCGATACTAAACTGTAGTCTAGCAGTGAAGGCAACATCATGGAACCAGAAAAAGGCCAGGCCTTCTGTGCTAGCCAGCACTTTCCAGTTGAAAATACTATTTTACACATATAGAACACTTATAAAATGCACTGGCATGTAAACACTGTAAAATCCTGCCATTTAAAATTCTATACTCAAAAAGCTCTAAGTACATCAAAAAATAGAGGAAATTTCTAATTGATACCAATAAGGCATTTTAAAACTACAAACAGCTTTCTTTATTCAATTTCAAAGCTAATACTCTGAAAATACAATAAAATCTGACATTTCATATACATTCCTGCTTTATATTTTATATTTTAAAAGAAGCCACCTGTAAATACTATTTTCTTTTGCAAAATAACAAACAGAACAAAGAAAAAAATTACAGTAAAACACAAAGTAGTTCTCAAGTGGAAAGTTATCGTGCCCAGTGTCCTTGAGTTGTGCCTTCCTTATAGTCAACCTGTCACATTCTGCTTCACCAAACTTGGTCCACTTAACAGTAGTATGATTTTTAAGACTCATTCAACAGCTTAATTATTTCTACTATATTCTGAGGTTTGACAGAATTTTCTGTACTGTTGCCATTGTGACTAAGGCAGAGGAGATTCACAGGTGAATTCTATCTACCACACATATAAAGAAAAGTTAATACCTATTCGCAAACATTTCCAAAAAATAGAAGATGAAGAAAAACTTCCAAATTCATTCTATGAAGCCACCATTACCCTAATGCCAAAACCAGATAAAGACACTAGATAAAAGGGGAACGACTGGTCAATACCTCAGATGAATTAGATGCAAAAATCTTCAACAAAATATTACCAAATCAAATCCAACAATACATTTAAAAAATCATTCACCACAATCATTTCTTCCCAGGCCACAAGGGTGGTTCAATATTCGCAAATCAATCATCATAGTACATCACATCAATAAGAAAGAAAAGGGATAGAAACCAAATGATCATTTAGATAGATGCAGGAAAAACACGTGACAAAGTACAACACCCATTCATGATCAAATACACCAAAAAAACAGGTTTAGAGGGAACATACCTCAACATAATAAAGGCCATATATGGAAAACCCACAGCGAGCATCATACTCCATGGGAAAAAGTTGAAAGCTCTTCTCCTAAGGTCAGGAACAAGACAAGGATGTCCACTCTTACCACTTTTATTAAACATAGTACTAGAAGTCCTAGCCACAGCTATCAGACAAGAAAAGGGAGTAAAAGGCATCCAAATGGGGGCAGTCAGTATGCCCTGACTCCTGATTTTGACTCAGGCTGTGATCTCAAGGCACGGGAGATCAAGCTCCACATCAGGCTCTGCACTGTTGGCACTGAGCCTTCTTGGGATGGCCTTTCTCTCCCTCTCTCTCTGGCCCTCCCCCGCTCACATGCATGCACACACACACACACACACACACACGCTCTCTCGCAAGATAAATAAATAAACTTAAAACAAGAAAGAAAGAAAAGGCATCCAAATTGGTAAGGAAGAGGGAGAGGGGCAAGATGGCAGAGAAGTAGGGAGCTCTGTAATTTTCTCCTGCCCGCAGCTATCAAACTGAGAAGGACTGAAGCCACAATACTCTGATCTGCAAGAGTGGGAGGAAAACACACAGAGTCCACAAAGAAGAAAGCCTCATACGTGCCTGAGTGAGTGTGAACTGGGAAATAAAAATGGGCTGGGCCAAAGCCTTGGAGGGGAGGGAGCCCCCCACCAGCGCAGTCGCAGAGAGACGAGGGGAAGAGACAAGGACTGAAAACACTCATAGAGCTGTCTCTAGAAGAGAAAAACCTCAGCCAGGGAAAGAGAGGGATCCTAGCATCCCATCTATAACCGTTGGGCACGGGGAGAGAAATCTGTCCCCTTTAGCTGGTGCATTTTCCTCAGGCTCGGTGTGTCGATTCCAGGCGGAGCCAGGAGAAAGCTGCTCCCCAGTCCCCCTATGAGATCCCGCCTAAAAAGCCGGCCACCTGCAGGAGGACATCTCTTCTCTGGTGGTAGCATTAAAGTGCATGCACTAGGATTTGGAAATGAGGTGGGGCTTGGAAAATACAACTTGGCCCACCCACAGCACAGGGAAATCGGACCCAAAAGAGTGGCTAGCAACACTTGGTTCCAGAAGGGCTTGAGGCACCGCCATTCTTCTCCCCACAACCACCAAGGTGGGGCCTAGGCGAGCAGCCCCCAGACCTACCTACACCAAACCACGCCCATCCACGTGGGAGAGCTGTTTTTTTTTTTTCCTTTTCTCCTTTTCCCCCCTGGAGCCCAGGAAAGACCAACATTTATGCACTGCTGTGATTAGATCAATTCTTTCCATTCAGAAATATTTTCCCTTATCTCATTCTTATCTCTCCCCTCTGCTGGTTTTATGCTTTTAGACTGTCCTTTGGTTTTTGTTGTTTCTGTCCCTCCCCCACTTTTTTTCTCTTCTTTTCTTTTTTTTCCTTTCCCCTTTTGGTTTACTTGTTAGTTTGATTTGTCTGTACGTTTGCATGCTTTTGTTCCCAGGATGTTTGTCTGTCTGTTTTCCTGTTCAGGGCTACCTCAAGAAACCAGCCAAAGTACACACAGCGGAGAGTCCCAAATATCACTGAGTAGGAAAATAAAATAACCAAAGGCACAACAAGAAAAAGCGAGAGACACCATTAAAAGAACACTTCCTGAAAGGACAGGTCCTGGACAGTCAATAGCCTCCATTAACACAGCAACACTAACAGGTGCACAGCACATAATGAGCTTTTAAAACTGACAAGAGACAGAAAGCTAACCAAAATGATGAAATGGAAGAACTCTCCTCCAAAGAAATTCCAGGAAGAAGTCACAGCCACAGAACTGCTCAAAACAGATACAAGCAACATAATGGAGCAAGAATTTAGAACAGTTGTCATAAAATTAATCGCTGAGCTTGAAAAAAGCATGGAAGTCATCAGATAAGCTATTGATACAAAGACGAGGGACCTTCAAAATAGCTGTGACGAGTTAAAAAAGGTTATAAATGAGGTGCATAATAAAATGGAGGCGGCCACTGCATGGATTGAAGAGGCAGAGAGGAGAATAGGTGAATTAGAAAACATAGTTCTAGAAAAAGAGGAAGCCGAGAAAAAGAGAAGAGACAGTGATCCAGGAGCTAGAAAGGAGAATTTGAGACCTGAGTGATACAATGAAACAGAACAATATCCGTATCATAGGAATTCCAAAAAAGAAAGGAGAGGAGGATGAGGAGG
>PJEM01021863.1:0-10407 GCA_004023845.1 Helogale parvula | reverse complement strand
AGCAATAATTATTTTGTATCAGCCAATATCTAGTCCATGTTCCAACCTTCCCAGTTGTCTCAAAAACAACTTTTTATAGTTGATTTACTTGAATATTAATTCAAACAAGTCCCATATGATTAGATTTAGAAATTCAGGTTTCATTTTATTTTATTTGGTAGAAACACATAAATGTATCTTTGTGCTTCTTAATGTATTACATTAGAGACACATAATATCTGATTTTCCTACTGTTAATGATATTCAGATGGATCAAAAAATTCAGCTTCATCCATTATAAAGCTGCCATCAATCATTTACCAAATGGTTTTTGCAGGCATTTCTGTTTGCTATCTAGATCAATGATCATATTAGGTTTATAAAATGGAGATCTTCTAATTCTATTATCCCTTATCTATTTATTAATTATATTTCTTCTATACATCTCTATTAATATGATCAATATATAACACTTATTTTCTCAAATACTTTATTATATTTTTACATTGTCAGAAAATAAAAGATTATTATTCAAAATAATGGCAATAATTTTGTAGTAGAAATCAAGAAGGAAACCTGCAGGTTTTAGTTGTCTTTGCTAGAAAACAACAGCAGCAACCACTAAATTTCCTAGGGCACATAACTATACTATCAGAAAGAACTATACCCACCTAGGACATAAGTATAAGAATGTATAATATTAGCAAATTATATGAGAATACAATGATATAATGCAATATTAGGCATTGAAACAAAATTTGTTAAAATTTTGATTAACTTCATTAATGTAAACTCCCACTGGAATGTAATTACATGAAGACAAAGATTTATGTCTGTTTTGTTCAGGGCTGGATTTGCGAGACCTAGAAAGATGTCTGACAGTATAGGCTCTTGGTAAATATTTACTGAATCTATATTGAATTAATGAGTGAGATCATTTCAAAAAGTGAGTAGTTACCAGTAATTACATCAAAGGAGAAGAGAATGAAGAGGAAAATCCACTCGTTATTTATGGACAATAGTTAATAGATCACCACTGTGAGTTAAGAACTTATATTAAAAATCTGTATGTGCTAGCATATATAAAGCTTAATGGCTTTAAATTGTTTTCTTAATCCATTGCTAATAAAGCACAAACATCTCTGGTTCAAAGAATCAGTAGCATAATTTTTATTTCTCCCATTCATAGCTTCTAGTCCTATTTTTCTAGTCAGAAACAATTTTAGACTAAGTGTCCTCCATGCTTAACAAATACTTATTAAATGGATGAATAAAAAATTCATTTATTTACTGCAGTTAGTGATAAAATATGTATCCAAGTTTTCTCTATAGAAAAAGAGTGTTTTAAGATTTCTTGCTATTTTACTTGATTATACCATTACTATGATAGGGATAAAAATATTCAAAAGTCCCTTCTGAAATTAAGAGAAAATCTAAAGCATAATCTTAAAAAATCTAGTGATACCACATACGTCTTATAAAGAAAGAAAAATGTCCTTGATTGAGAAATGCTGGTCTACTGATTCTCCTCCAGCTTCTCTGTTAACTCTTTCATTCTCTTCTTATGTGCCTCCTCTTCTTCTCATCTCTTACATGTAAGGGATAATATTCACTGTTCATCCTTTAGTGAATTCATTGAATTTTACAATGTCAACAAAGAGTTACTTAAATTTTTCTCTCTCTCTCATAGATACACACAAACACACATGCACTCACACAAACTCTATCGCCAATTCTGACCTTTTTCCTGTGCTTTGGGTCTGCATTTCCAGTTGCACAATACTTCAAACACATCTAAAGCCAAGTACCAAATAGAATTCCAAAAATTTCTACTGTATTCTATAGAAATTACTATCTCTGTCAATGATACCATTTTCTTGGTCTCTCAAGCTTAAAACCTTGTTATCACCCTTATCTCCTTAATACATCTGCCATCCTCCTACAATTAATCACTAAATCCCATTGGTTTGACTTCCTTAATCTCTTCAATTGGTCTCTTCTGTTCCATTCCCATGGTCCCTTCTCTCATTACCTCTCAGTTGAATTATCATAACAGCCTCTTAATTGGTCTTCAGTCTTTCTCTACTCCACTTTTGTCTCCTGCTACAGATTAATCTTCCTAATGCATAAGTCTAAGTACATTACCTTGCTGCTCACAAAACCCAGTAGCTTTCTGTTGCTTAGAGGATTCAATATGAACTATTTTGTTTGGCATATATGGCCTTTATCTGAATCTTCCATAACATAAGCCCTAATGTCCAGTCAGATTGAGTTATTTCCTACCTCCCAAATGAATCCTAGGATTATTTGCCTCTGTTTCTTTGATTATATTTCTCTCCATCTGGAATGTCCCTATTCCACAGCGCTTTTCTTATCCTTGTCCATAAAAATATGCTCAAGATACCTCACAAATGCCCCAGCCCTCCAGGAGACTTTCTTAAACGTGCTTTTATCATATTGCATTCTATTTTCTGAATGTCCAGAATACTTTGTAATTTCTTCTCCTAGAACAATTATCACATGTGACTTTATATTTTTATGATTTGTATACTTATCGGATATCCCCTTAAGGAAAGAAGACAAGCTTTTAAATCTATTCATATTGTTTTTTCCTCACTCACAAAACATGGCATAATCTTGTACACACTGTAAAGCCTTATAAATATATCTTCAATTAACTTTAAAAGGTGTTTGTGGTAATTTCAAAAAATTAGTTATGCCACTTCTATGTTGAAAGAAAGAGCCAAATTAATATGGCTACCATCCTGACATCAGTCACTTGTTACCCAGCAATGGCTCAGAGAAGGGCACCAAAGTTAAAATGCATGGCAGTGTTGACTATGAAAAGTTCAAAGATAAAAAGCATGATTTGTGCTTCCTTTATACACATCACATAGAAACTAATGTAATGCTAATCATACTGTAACTAATATTCTCAAAAAATAATTTATATAACTATAATATTTGTTTCCAAAATTTCTTAAGCACTAATAAAAGATTCACTATTTTTAAATAAACTGATCAAAGTCCAATATCCAAATGTGTTCTTCAACCCTCTAACAAGAGTCACTAACGTCATAACAAAACAAGCTCATTTTAGCAATTAAATTCCTGGTAGTAAGTAAACACAAAGCCAAATCTCTGATATTTTTCTACTATTTCTTTGTCTTCTGTAATCCTACAACACATGAGGACTGTTGTGCATCGTAACTGCCCCTGCATCAAAACCAATCTATGTTCTATCCACTGAATTCATAAAGCAAATAAGTACTTTAGACATTTTATTTTATTTTATTTTATTATTTTTAAAGTTTACCTCCAATGTGGAGCTTGAACTCATGATCTCAAGATCAAGAGTGGCATGCTCTACCAACTGAGCTATCCAGGAACCTCTATTATAGATATTTTAGATTTTTAAAAGCAGAAGTTCACACTAAAAGTGTTTCTGAATAATAGAGTTAAGGAGACACCACACATCATCTCTATAGATTCAAGTAACAATGACTTACTCAATAATTAAAATTATAGCAAGCTCTAATTCAGAGCTTTCCACCATCGCAACGAGAGTTGGAGTGATAGCCTTGAAAATTTTAAAAAACACTATAGCTGTTTTGTGCCACCAAATGAACAAAAGTTATTGGGTAAAGTATTACATTTATCTGTGATGGTTCTTTAAATACTCTTGATGTGCTTAAGAAATACCGCAGGGGCAGTTGGGTAGCTAGGTCGGTTAAATGGCCAATCTTGATCTCAGCTCAGGTCTTGATCTCAGGGTGGTGACTTCAAGCTCCATGTGGGGCCCCACACTGGGCATGCAGCCTACTTAAAAAGAATGGGAGCACCTGGGTGGCTCAGTCGGTTAAGTGTCCGACTTTGGCTCATGTCATGATCTCATGATTCATGGGTTTGAGCCCCACATTGGGGTGTTGCTGTCAGCACAGAGCCCGCTTCGGATCCTCTTTCACTGTCCCTCTTTGTCCTTCTCCCATTTGCCCTCTCTCTCTCAAAAATAAATAAAACTTTGAAAGAAAAAAAAGAATGACATACCTCAATTATAAAGCTGTAGTAGGTAAAACTGCAGGTCTGTGGTGAGAAAGTTGAGCTCTGTCTCCTCCACTGGATATCTTGAGAAAGGAAAGGTAATTGGATTAAACAAATATCCATGAAGTGTGACTTAGGGAAATAGGACAGGAAGTATCCTACTCTATTGTTGTCTTAGGAGAATTAATTTTCATTTCGGGCTTCATTCTTAATGAATTGGAAGTACACTGGCAAAACATTTAGCTTCTGTGGGCCTCAGTTTCTTCTTACACAGTAAAAGGAAGTTGAAGTATATGAGCATTAGGGGCTCTGCTCTCTCTGCTTTCTTCCTGTTAGGGAGAAACAAAATGAACTTGTAATTAATAATGTAATTTCAGATACTAAGTGCTACGTAGAAATTAAAGGCAGCTAAAAGAGTGACTAGGAGTAAGGAAGGTAACATTTACACTGAACCAAGGGATATGAAAATTGGGGGAAAGTATGGTAGGAAGAACAGGGAGTGAAAAAACCCCAAGGCAGAAAAAAGGCCACATTGAAGGCTGGGATAGTAATAGGAAATGACATTGGGGAGGTGGGTTTATGGTAAAGACTTTGTATTTGAGTTTAATACTATTGATAAAGGAAACCCTGAAGTGTGTAATGCTAGTAAGTGACCTGATCAATGGTGAGAAACAATTAGACCTAAAACTATGTTTAGGAGAGAGCAAACAAAAGAGTTGTTAATGGATTGGATGTGGGTTATGAGGAAAAAAGGCGAGTAAGGATACCTGGTCATTGATATGGTTATATACATGGTTTTATGCACAGTGATAAATTAATATATGGGCATGTTGGTAGTCTGCAACACTCCAGCTGTATACATGGCTGAATTTGAGTAGAGATGTCAAGGTTGAAAATGGAGATTTGGGACACCTCAGCTTATAGATGGCACTTAAAACCATGAGACTGGATAAAATCTTAAATGCTCCCACATTCACCTTTTTATTATCTAGCTGCAGAAAAATTGGATCAGGTACATTGAGTAATTCTTATTAAATTACTTGCCATGGTATTTTGAAGTTCTTTGTGCTGATTTAATGAACTGATACAGATGAAGAGAGAAGCTATGAAGTGTGCTTCTGAAAATACATGGTTTTAGTTGTCATTTAAGACTTCATTGTTGATATTTTATAACCATGCAGTATTTTCCAGGCATATCTTCACCTAATGTTTTCTTTATTAGACTGAGAGGGAAGACACAAGTTTTATCACCTAAATTTACTTTGATTGTGTCCCATTACCATTTAGTTTCTGATCTATCCATCAGCAATTGATTCCAATTAAGAACAAAGTTTTCCTTAATTTTAAATCTATTTAATTAATTGTTTTAATTCCAAACCTAACAGAGTTACAGGAAAAATCCTGGTTTAAAGTTTATTCTTAATGAAGTAAACAGAAGATTGCAGAAACTGGAAACATAAGCTTCTATTGTTAACAATAAGTTCTTTCTCTTTTATAATAAAATCTTCAGGTTGCACCCTCATATCCCCCTTTTTGTTAGGTTTCTAAGATAAACATTAAGTATGTTTTATGTAAATGGTATGAAAGACAAAGGCTTAATTCCCTAAAAGACAAAAGTCTTTGTATATCAAGAAGTAAATAAATAATGATGTGTATCCCAACAACAACAATTATGCAAATAATAGAAATAAGAAGTTCACAGGGCACCTGGGTGGCTCAGTCGGTTAAGCGGCTGGCTTCAGCTTAGGTCATAAACACAGTTCTTGAGTTTGAGCCCCTGTCAGGCTCTGTGCTGACAGATCAGAGCTTGGGGCCTGCTTCTGATTCTGTGTCGCCCTCTCTGTCTGCCCCTCCCATGCTTATGTTCTGTCTCTCTCTCTCTATCAAAAATAAACATTTTAAAAAATTTTTAAAGAATTAGGAAGTTCACATAAAAAAGATGCTTAACCTCAATTTAGGCCCAATGTACTTGAATCTTTTTTCTAAATGTTTCTTATTTTAGAAAGATAAATTCTAACTTTGAGAAACTTACCACATAATTTTGTAACCACTGGTCATACATTTCACTTTTCTTAGCTTCCTAAACTATTTCTCTGAGTCTGTGTTGTCCTAATTCACCTCTGGTTTTAATCCCGATCAGCAGAATCACTTGAGATCTAAGCTGAAGGAAAATGAGGTAGTGGAAGCAGGAAGTATTGCTGGTCTTAATTATCGATCAGCAATTTTGAACTTTGGGGTTTTTTATACATCTCCTAAATCTTCTTTTTGATAACTCCTACTTTTCTACTTTCTAATTAATCTACTTTTTGAAATCTGTTTTCTGTATTTATTCCTATAGTCCCTTTTGTATCTTTCTCTATACTGAATTGTCTAAAAGTTTCTTGAAATTTCCTAAAGGGAAACCCAGAGAAGATTACCAATAAACATTAATTAATATGTAAAAATGCTCTTGAAAGGTGACATAGAAATGTTTTTGAAAATTCATATGAAGGAAAAAACTCTTGAAATGACATTTTAGAGTTGAAAATTGCATTTGCATTTAATACAGATATTGTATTGTATCCTTAGGTCCTAAACACATTTCTTCAAGCAGTTTTCTTAAATTGCCTTTAAATACCCAGAAGCTAGGCATTGGAAGGTCCAAAGCTAATAACTAACTTATTTTTTCCTCAAAAGGGAAAGAAAAGTTGGATCAGAGTGAGCCTGGCAGTCAGGCCAAGTCCAGTTGGAAGTGGGAAGTAAGGCAGTACCTTGCTGGAAGGCAAAGAATTAAATGAAGCAAATCTTTCTCTCCTTTTTACAAAGGCACTTACTTAATTTTTTTTTTTAGTTAAATTCTTCTTTGATACATTCTACTCTAACTATCATAGTATCAGATCCAGTTTGGGTTACTTCTACTTTTAAAAAATATATATTTATTTAAATTCAAGTTAGTTAACATACAGTGTAGTATTGATTTCAGAAGTAGAACCCAGTGATTCATCACTTACATGTAATACCCAGGACTCATCCCAAGTGCCCTCCCTAATACCCATCACCCATTTCCCCACCACCCGACCCACCTCCCCTCTGGCAACCCTCAGTTTGTTCTCTGCATTTAAGAGTCTCTTGTGGTTTGCCTCCCTCTCTGTTTTTATATTATTTTCCTTCTCTTCTCCTATGTTCATCTGTTTTGTTTCTTAAATTTCATATATGAGTGAAATCACATGATATTTGTCTTTCTCTGACTGACTTCTTATCCAAAGGATTCAAACATGCTGATTTGAAGGGGCACATGCACCCCAATGTTTATAGCCAGGCTATGAACAATAGACAAATTATGGAAAGGACCCAAATATCCAACAACTGATGAATAAAGAACATGTGCTATCTATACATACAATGGAATATTACTTTGTGATCAAAAAGAATGAAATCTTGCCATTTGCAACAATGTGGATGGAACTAGAGTGCATTATGCTAGAATATTTCTAACTCTTTACCTATGTGGTGACTACCATATTTCACTATTGGCTTACCAACAGGATTTAACACTCTAGAATAGACAGAGCAACCAATGGATAGAAACTTGTGGTAATAACAAAAGGTTTTAACAATAAATGCTGCAATATCAGGTCCAAAGATGGTTCTCGTGTGAACACTAACAGTAAAATCTTTCAGACCACAAACTGCTCTTCTTTTACACCACAGTAACCAACGTCTAACACAGATGCTCAACCATTACCTGGGACCTGGTGACGCAGTTCGGACTGGAGTCAGGATCCTGAACTGACCACCTCACATGCAGTAGAGGCTGCTGGATTCTACAGTCCTTAGGTGGCTGCTACATCTTTGAAACAGAAGCCACCTTCCCATAAAGCCAGCATTTACCTAACTGACAAATATAGACACCAGCAGGTAGTCCGCAACTCTTGGAGATGTTGTTTTCCTAAAAGGAGATGGAGACAGTTTGGCTTTAAAAGACCTGCCCTATGTCACTTCCCCTGAAACTGAGAGCCCAGACTAAGTGCTGAACTGAGTTCCCTGCTGGGCAGCAAACATTTTTGCCATTAAGCTTTCAATCTCAAATCTCAATTTGTCCCCTAGTCTTTATGTTTCATGTTTGTTTGTTTGTTTTTCCTTTCAGGGTCATAAATTAGAGGCAGAATTAGCTAGGTTGATAATTATTGTTTAAAAAATAGACTTTGCAAACTAGGGGTTGAAAGAGGATATCTTGACATCACAAACTTAAAAGCAACAAAAGCAGTATTTTCTTTTCGTTTGAAAAGAAATTATTTTTAGAGTTAAGAAACTGTATTAAATTGAATCTTTACCAACCCACCCACTCTCAGATAATAACCCATCAGAAACTGCTGTAGAAAAAAATTATAAAAGTATGTTGATGGAGTATGTGGGCTGAAAAGACTCAGGTAAAATGTATCCATTTGATGCCAAAGAGAAATAACTGTTAATTTGAACTATTTTTTTTTAAATCAAAAGCCAACTCTTCCATCAAAATGCACTCTACAGCAAAGATGCAAGAATGGACTTCTTTGAAATACTTGAGAAATTAAAGAGACAACTCTGATTTCAATCAAACCATGAAATTTTTTTTCTTATAGCTTTCATAGATATTATGTACTTCTGTACCCCCAATTTTATACTCTTAGAAAGAAACTCATTGAGGAAGGTGGTGGTTTAAGATAGTGACACTGGAAAACCCTGAACTCACTTCCTCCCACATACACACTGAATCTACACCTGCATACAGGAGTTCCTCTTGCAGAACTGAAGGCTGAAGGAACAGCTCCTGTACAACAAATGACAGAGGGACCACACAGAGAAGGGACATGTCGGAGATGGAGACACGACAGTGATGGAAATCTCCTCCCACACATACAACCTGACTCCTTTCAGTAAGAAGGGCTATCACTGAGGGGCTTGCATAAGACTCATCCACTCTGGGGCACACAGAAAAAAACAGCAGTGTAAAGCGCAACTAAAATATAAGTGAAGGAAATCCATTTACTAACCACAGATTATCTGCCAAATGGGTGGGGAACTGCTAGAACGCTCTCCAGGGGTGGAGGCACTGGAGAGTGCCAGTTTTTTACTTTCCCCTTCCACCTTGGCGGGATACATGGGAACAGGGTCCAGGTGCTCCAGCCAGCATGCTGGGACCGTATCAGGGTACCCCAAACCCCTGGCCCACACCAGCTCCAGCCATCCCACCAAGCTAGTCTAGCTCGGCAAGCTCCAGCCCCTCACTGCCCATCCCCATGGCAGCTCCAGCCATCCCACCAAGGCAGCACTGGCATGGCAGCACCTGAGAATTCCCCAGCCCATGCCCATGCAAACTCCAGCCATATGTCTGGGGGACCCTGGTTTGGAGTACCACAGGAACCCCTATTCTACACCCACTCCAGCTCCAACAAACTTGCCAAGGTAGCCCTGGCACAGCACATCTTAGGACCCCTGGATCATGCCTGCACTGGACCCAACTGAGGCAGCCTTAGTGAATGGTACACTGAGACCCTCTAGCCCATGTCCACTTTAGCCTCAGCCACCCATCCAGGGGAGGCCCGGTGCGGCACCTACTAGAACTCTCCCAGCCTGCACCTGCTTCAGCTAGAGCCAGTCCTTCAAGGCAGTTCTAAAGAGGAAGAAAAGTTTTTAGACCATGTCAACAGTACAAAAAATAAACTTAGCTCATTTCTCCAAGGGAACTTCTTAAATAGAACACATGCATTTGATAATGCGAATTTAAACATAATCTAAGTGTTTTAGTGTATAATCTGTAGGGTGTGTGTGTGTAAGTGTCCCAGTAATCCTAGGACATGTTTTCTGAAGGTCAAAACAATGTGTAAGACGTGGCCAGAAGAAGGTATGAAAAAAGTTATAATTATATGACAACTTGAAATCTTGGCTAATTATTAAAAATATATATTTTTTAAAACCTAAAGTCATGAGTATCTTTTCACATTCTGGAGTATAACCTATACAAAGCAAAATCTTGGGGCACTTGGATGGTTCAGTTGGCTAAGTGGCCGATTTCAGCTCAGGTCATGATCTCGCGGTTCGTGAGTTCAAGCTCCTCATTGGGCTCTGTGCTGACAGCTGAGAGCCTGGAGCCAGCATTGGATTCTGTGTCTCCCTCTCTCTCTGCCCTTCCCCTGCTCATGCTCTGTCTCTCTGTCTTTCAAAAATAAATAAACATTAAAAATTTTTTTAAAAAGCCAAAATCTTAATATCTCTCTGTTTATAGACACTTAAAAAATCATCCAGTCTCAAAATTCTCCCATGTTTTGATCAATTCAATAAAATATAGGATATTTTATTCAATAAAATATAAAATTTATCCAATAAAATATAAAATAAAATGATATTATCATTTTAAAATTTCTGTGG
>PJEM01021862.1:0-10409 GCA_004023845.1 Helogale parvula | reverse complement strand
CCCCTTCCCCTTCAACCCTCAGTTCATTTTCAGTATTCAATAGTCTCTCAGGTTTTGCGTCCCTCTCTCTCAACTCTCTTTCCCTCTTCCCCTCCCCCTGGTCCTCCATTAGGTTTCTCCTATTCTCCTGTTAGACCTATGAGGGCAAACATATGGTATCTGTCCTTCTCCACCTGACTTATTTCGCTTAGCATGACACCCTCAAGGTCCATCCACTTTCCTACAAATGGCCATATTTCATTCTTTCTCATTGCCATGTAGTACTCCATTGTGTATATGTACCACATCTTCTTGATCCACTCATCAGGTGATGGACATTTAGGCTCTTACCATGTTTTGGCTATTGTTGACAGTGCTGCTATGAACATTGGGGTACATGTGCCTCTATGCATCAGCACTTCTGGATCCCTTGGATAAATCCCTAGCAGTGCTATTGCTGGGTCATAGGGGAGTTCTATCGATAGTTTTTTGAGGAACCTCCACACTGTTTTCCAGAGCGGCTGCCCCAGTTTACATTGCCACCAACAGTGTAGAAGGGTGCCGTCTCTCCACACCCTCGCCAGCATCTATAGTCTCTTGATTTGTTCATTTTAGCCACTCTGACTGGCGTGAGGTGGTATCTCAGTGTGGTTTTGATTTGTGTTTCCCTGATGATGAGTGAGGTTGAGCATCGTTTCATGTGCCTGTAGGCCATCTGGATGTCCTCTTTGGAGAAGTGTCTGTTCATGTCTTCTGCCCACTTCTTCACTGGGTTATTTGTTTTGTAGGTGTGAAGTTTGGTGAGTTCCTTGTAGATTTTAGATACTAGCCCTTTATCTGATACGTCATTTGCAACTATCTTTTCCCATTCTGTCGGTTGCCTATTAGTTTTCTTAATTGTTTCCTTTGCAGGGCAGAAGCTTTTGATCTTGATGAGGTCCCAAGAGTTCAGTTTTGCTTTCATTTCCCTTGCCTTTGGGGATGTGTCGAGAAGGAAATTGCTGCAGTGGAGGTCAAGGAGGTTGTTTCCTACTTTCTCCTCGAGGGTTTTGATGGTTTCCTGTCTCATATTCAGGTCCTTCAGCCATTTTGAGTTTATTTTTGTGTATAGTGTAAGAAAATGGTCTAGTTTCATTCTTCTGCATGTTGCTGTCCAGTTCTCCCAGTACCACCCTCTAAAGAGGCAGTCTTTTTTAAGCAGCGTTCTATAAATATAAATGAATAGAGATCATACCATGCACACTTTCAGATCACAATGCTATGAAACTTGAAATTAACCACAGGAAAAAGTCTGGAAAACCTCCAAAAATGTGAAGGTTAAAAACCACCCTACTAAAGAATGATTGGGCTAATCAGGCAATTAGAGAAGAAATTTAAAAATATATGGATACAAATGAAAATGAAAATACAGCAATCCAAAATCTTTGGGACGCAGCAAAGGCAGTCCTAAGAGCAAAGTACATTGCAATCCAGGCCAATTTCAACAAACTAGAAAAAGCGCAAATTCAAAATCTATCAGAGCACCTACTGGAACTAGAAGGGAGGCAGCAAGAGCACCCCAAACCCAGCAGAAGAAAAGAAATAATAAAGATTAGGGCAGAAATAAACAATATAGAATCCAAAAAAACAGTGGAGCAGATCAGTGAAACCGGGAGGGATCAGTTTCTATTGACACCAGCTGGGTTCGCGCTGCTGCTGCTGCTGGAGGTGCCAGGCGCCGCCGGAAATGAGCTGCTCGCTCCTGCAGCGGAAGTGCGCTCCCAGCCTCCACTGCTGCCGGCTCCCTGCTGGGATTGCATACGGGTGGGGGCTATTTTTTCCCTGTTGGCACCCCGGATTCTGGATTCGCGTGGCCAATGCTGGAGTAGAGATGCGCCGTGGAAATGAGGTGCGTGCTCCCACCCCGCAGCCGAGGCCAAAGTGTCCGCCCCTGGGGCTGCTGCCGCGGCCGCTGACTCCCCGCCGGGATGGCGCAGGGGTTGAGGCTGTTTTTTTCCCTTTGCCACCCGCGTTTGGGATTTGGGCTGCCCAGCAGTTATATATGGAGTGAGAGTTTTTCTCTCCGAGCGGGACTAAGTGTTCTTTATCTCTTCTCTAGAGACAGTACTATGAGCGTGTTCAGTCTCTCTCTCTCTTCCCTTTGTTTCTCGGGCTCCGCGCGCTTGCCCCGCGTTGGGCTGGGGCTCCCACCTCCCCTGTCCCTCCCCGGCTGGCCCGTTTTCCAATCTCCTCAGTTCGCACTCACTCACTCAGGTATCTTTGAGGTTGTCTACTTTCTGGATTCCGTATTTTCTCCTTCCGCTCTTGCAGATGAGAGTAATGTCCTCAGTTCCATAGATGGGGCAGATGGAGTTTACAGAGCTCCCTTCCTCTCCGCCATCTTGGCTCCTCCCCCTCACAACTTTTTTTTTTAATATCCTAAGATTTATTCTCTGAGACTCAATTCTTAGCAATATCACATAATAAAAAATTCAAAGGAGGTTTCTTATATTTAATAATCAACTCCTCTGCTCAGGGAAGCTAATTTTGAACATATTTGTCTTTACTTATGGTACAAAGTGCTACAATGATATGTCTTAAAAATGAGAGAAAATTTTTGGAGGAATAGTTGCTCTTAACACATTTTTTTTTTACTTTACACTGTCTCCTCTATAATTTTATATTATTCCTTTTTTAGAAAGTATGTTAGTGCCCTGCAGGTATTAGCATAGTAGGTTAAGTACTTCTGTACATTAATACAAAATGATTTTTACAATATCAATTGTTTTATGGAAGGGAAAATATTAAGGCTTGCACCAGGTCTTAAGTCTCACTCTTGGAAGGGACTCATATCGTTTTTGTTCCTATTTCCTTGACTTCAAAGCAAGCCCTATGACTTTAGGTGGGGTCAACAAGGCAAACACGTGTTGTCCTCATGTACCTTCAAAGATAAAAGAAAATATTTAAAAAGAATGCATATTACTACCCAGATTTGCCTTTCTAATCAGCAGTGTTTGATTGAATATATTAATAATATCATTTGATTTTCTGATGAAACTGTATTCTCAGAAAGATCTACTTCTTAAGTTTCTTCTAAAATATTAAAAGAATGAATACAAATTTTATTATGCAACTACCATTTAGTTCAAATAATGAAAGCATAAATAATTCAAAGGGGTTCAAAAAATGTCTTTGAGTACCTGAGTCAATAAATAAATGATGAAATAAATGCCCCTGTATTCATATTATCTATGTAAAAGAATAACACATGCTTTTGTATATAATTCATCAAGGCCTTAATATTCTTTGATTCTTCTTTTGTAATTAGATGTTACATACTGTTGTATATACATAGGATAAGAAGTGAAACTGACAGAAAAAGTCCATGAACTCATAACTCTTATTTCAGAGAGCAGACCAAAGCAAACGCACACGCACACACACCCATAGATAGAAGAAGTTTATTGCTAAGAGTGATATGAATGTGGGCTAATTAGTGCTATGCAACAAATAAAGCAGAGATAGAGGAAAAACTAATATCATTACAATTTACTCTGTATTCAGAGAATCTCATGAAAATATGAAAAGGTAACAAAAATCTTGTCTTTACATTTCCCACATGGCATCATTTTGAGACAGTTTTCAAGCCATGTTCAGAGGAAGTGGACTTATAGTTCAATCTGGGGAAAAGAAGGATTCTCATTTTGAGTAATCAAGTACATTAGCTAAAATGAAGCAATAATAATTCCTTCATTCAATTGCCATTTTAGTTTTTCTTAAAAACTAAATGAGTTAAGGCAAATGAACCAAAAATTCACTTGCTACATTCATTACTGTTAATTATATTCAATAATATAATATTTTTGTGTTGGCATATACTTTATATCTATATTGAAGACATATTAGGACCGGTCGGTATGTAAAAACCTGTTCACAGTTTGCAAGATAGGTCGCTTGCATAAAAACAAATTGCCCTCTGAGGAACCTCTGCAAATCTAAAAGGCAGGCCTGAGGCATTGATACTCCTAATGCGTCAATTGTAGCTGCATTCTCTTGCTTACGTAACAACTTATTTTGAATTTTAAGAGTCACAAGTTTTTAATTGGGATAGAATGTTTTTAAGTAGCTCCAAAAAAACTGTTTAGAGTGTTAGGATGCTGAGACTGGTGGTAAAAGATAAAATTGAGAAGGGAAAAGTTGCCCAGAGTAGCATGCTTAACACTAAGAAATCAAGAACTAGGGCTTAGGTGTTTGCCCCTTCCAGACTACTCTATAATGCAAATGGCTTTTTTTTTTTTAACCTTTAGTTTTTGAAATTCTGTGTGTTGTTTTTAGTGCTCTTAATTTCTACCCCTATTTTTTAATAAGCTCCAGGAATGGTAATGTTAAGGATCATTCTGGTTTTATTGCTAATGATTGGTTACATGACATGTGTAGTTTTATTTCTTATTTTGTTTTATTGCTAAGAGTGATATGAATGTGGGCGTTGTTTGTGGGACCTTATGTCACTGTAACATGATATTGCCTGGAACTCTTTCTGTTCCCCTATAATTGGCTCTCAGTACCCTGCAGCTGAGGACAAAGATGTACCTCTGACCCTAAAGTAACAAGAACACAGAAACAATTCTAAAATATACTCAGGAAAAGTTCCTTACCTTGCTAAACTTTCCTTTTATTTTGGAAGAAATCATGTACACAAATAAACAGCTATTATGATTTCAGGTAGTAAAAAAAAAAATTGGGAAGAACAGGAGGATATTGGACCAACTGGAACAGTTGGGAATGCAGTGAGATAATGGAGTAAACAGTGATTCTGGTGCTGTAAGAAATAATGTGGTCATGGAAACTCTTTCTTAGCAATTGACATATCAGTACATAGATAAATGAAGTCAAGAACTAGGAGTCACAAAGTAATTGAGCTAAGACATGAAAACACTACATTTAAAAAAAACGTATAAATTACATACATATGTACATACATTCAAATTACATATATATATTATACATATATATACATATATATATATTACATTTAGCTTTGTGGGTACCAGATCTTCAAATGTCTGTTGAACAAATAGAGTATTACAGGAAACAATGGAGATCCAAATTAAAAATTTTTAGTGTCAGTGTGATGATATAATAACACAAAGGCCAATAGAAAAGAATTGGGCACTTTGCTAATTAGGAATGTAATGAGCAGGTGTTTCATATTGTTAGGATAAAAGGACTGATAAGACACTGGTTATGTGGGACAGAACAATGTAGAGCCCACAATGGATTTGCTAGAAATTAAGGCAAGCAAAGAATGAAACTCTGTAATTGGGACTGCTTGATGAGTGACGTTTGGTAATTAATCTAGGTGTTGGGCTTGAGTTTTTATTAGCTCCCTGTCAGTAAATCTAAGTAATGGCACAACACTTTGTCAGGATGAGCAAAATGACCTCCTCTGATCCAGAAAGTAAGACATCTCTTCCCACTGAGTAACCAACTTACTAATGTTTATGCATCAATTCAATAAATACAAGTTTAGACTGTGGGACTATTACAGTGACTTAAAAAAAAATTCCTTCCCTTTATGGAGTTGCAGTATAAAGAAATAATTAACCCATTGTCAGACAGTTTTAAAGAGCAATAAGTTATAGCAACCAAATAGACAGCAATATATACTGACAGCAATATATACTGAAAGTCACATGAAACCTAGAATAGGGAGATCATACTGATCCTAAGAAGAACGTGTATTTACAAATGTAATAATCTTTAGTCATCCATTTACCAAAAAAGCACCATGATAGGTTTTACTTTACAAAACAATATGGTAATAGCAAGGCCCAACTTATCTGTCAATATCCAAGTATAAATATAATTCAGCCTGTATTAAGCATTTGCTTTGTCTCTCACAAAATGAAAGAGTAGCTTTAGTCCCAAGTATTACTTCATTTTATAAATTTAGTAAGCAGTTAGTAATATTAGTTCTTATTATTTAAAAAAAAAACTCATCTCATTTTAAGATAAGTGAATTTAAGCAGTCATTTTGTGAGAACAAATTGTCCTGCAGATTAAATGAGTGAGATTTTCTTAAAGGCAAGAAAAATGTTCTTTTTGGAACCACATCTCCCTTTCCACCTGCTATTCTATACTGTAGTATCTAGCTCAGAGTGGCTTATACTAAGTGTTCAATATTAATCCATTACTGATTATTGGTACCTCCCATAGAATGGTCATAATATGCCATTATTTTAAAATCGGGGGGACGCCTGGGTGGCTCAGTCAGTTAGGCATCCAACTTCGGCTCAGGTCATGATCTCACGGTTCATGGTTCGAGCCCCACATTGGGCTCTGTGCTGACAGCTAGCTCAGAGCCTGGAGCCTGCTTCAGATTCTGTATCTCCCTCTCTGACACTCCCCCGCTCGCACTGTCTCTCTCTGTCTCTCAAAAATAAATTAAAAACATTAAAAAAAATTTTAATGGGAAAAGTTTCAGAGTGCCTGGGTAGCTCAGTTGGTTAAGCATTCAACTTCAGCTCAGGTCATGATCTTGTAGTTCATGAGTTCAAGCCTTGCTTCCGGCTCTGGGCTGACAGCTCCAAGCCTGAAACCTGGTTCAAATTCTTTGTGTGTCTCACTCTCTGCCCCTCACCTGCTGATGCTCGTGCACTCTCTCTCTCAAAAATAATCATTTAAAAAAACTAAAATCACTGAATGAATTATAGTATTAATATAACAATGTTTTTTAACTTTCTGACAGTTTTATTTATATAGCTGTATATACTTTAAGTGCTCATTGTATAACTGTTGACTGTTAGGGATTTACATCTACTTCAATTATTTCTATAATCACTAGCTAAGTTTAACTGTGGCTCCTGGCTAAAGAAGAGGTTTTACTTTGTTTTAGTTATCTAATTTTCAAAGAAGTTAGCAAGCATATTTTTTTTTCCCTGTTGTCATGATGAATTCAATTGCATGCTTCCGAGTGCTTCACTTTTTTTCTATCAATGGCTGATGAGTTTGGCTGATGAGTTATATTGTTAAAAGCAACTATCAATAAAAGAATTGTGGTTTTGCTATATTTTAATCCCATTTTTATAACCAGATAATAACTTGATAAATTTTAATGTTTCGGAAGTATTATATAGTCTTCCATTTCATTTTACTTTCATTTGCTTCTAGTTCCAATTTGTGTGTGGTTTAGTGTGCGTATGCATAATTATACAAACTGGTGTCATTAATCATGAATGAGATAGTTTGCTTGCAATCTCAAAAGAATATAAATAAAGTGTAAAATGGAATTTGGAAACATGAAAACATTCACCCAGTGAAAAATAACACATGGTTTTATTTGTGCTCATGCAAATATTAGTATAAGTATTTGACATGGAATTTTAGAAGTCCCACCAGCTCAAACCCAGCTTTCTCAATCTTGAGATTGTACCGCTGGGAATTGCTTTGAATATCCGAAATCTTTCCTGTCATTATCAGTCTTTTGTATAATGTGAGTCCTCCAGAGAAGGTGAAACTTTGGACATTTCATCTAAGTTAAAGACTTAGCAACTTATAATAATGAAATAGGGAATGGTCTTAGGAGAATGAAATGAGATGAAGGATAATCATCTAGGGGTAGAGACTCTTCCGGGAGATTGAAAATGTCTCTGATTGTCTGTTTTACATGAAGCTGTCCCGCATATTTCATTAATTTTGTTTTATTAAAGCTGTGACTTCTAAATTCCTTCTCATAGCTGTAGAGACTCACATTTATTTCCAAAGGCCCCATGTAGATTACCCTAGTAATACCCCTTCAGAGACTGGGAGAGAGTTTCCCAAAGGTGCAAACGTGAAATTTTCAAGCAAGGATGCTGAGACTCTGAAGTTGGACATATTGAAGGAGAACTTACTTGCGTCCAGAGTTTCTAGCTGTTTCACCTTGTGAATTCGAGAATTTTTCAAGAACTGTATATGTGATCTTCTATTTACCCCTAATTCTTTAAAAGAAAACATGCTGATGTGAACACTGAAGGATGCTAGCTTGTGTAAATGGCTCAGATAAGAATTTTCTCAAATATTCTTAGTATGTTTGAATACTTCCATTTTGGGTTGCTCCTCTGAGAATTGTTTTAGGTTCAGAAAAGTACTTAGTCTACCTCACTGATGCTCTGAGTGTCTATTTCCTAATAGATGAGACCCAATTTTTTAAATTAGTGCTTTTAGTAATCATGGCATTGTCAATAACAAGAGCAATGCTGTGATTTTAAGTAAAATATTTCAAATTTTGTAATTTTATAAACATTTTCTTTTTAACAAATGTGCATTTTGAAACTACTTTTGTTTATAATGTCTTCTTGACTCAACATTGTTTAAAATCTTATTTTTCCTTTTAAGTTAACATAAAATTTCTTATAAGTTAACATGAAATTATTTTATAATGTGGTCTATATTTGACCATTCTAACTAGATGAAAACAAAAAAAATGGTCATCAAGAAATTGCTATATACAAAGGTATTTAATATAATTTCAACTTCAAAAAATCTGCTACTTGGAAACCAGACCATCAGAATAAATGATCAAGTAATGCTCCTTTAGTTAGCAAAGGCACAGCTCAAGAGGTGGAACCTTGTGTGGTGGAGTGAGAAGAGCATTCTAATATGACATATAGTACAAATAATACAAAAGGCACATATTAGACTGACAAGTTCAACTAGATTTTTCTTGGAAAATAAGTTAATTATATTGGCTATCTTACAGATTGGCTCTATAAGGAGGAAAGCAAATAGTTGCTTTGATTGAAAACAGAAGTATGTTTCCTGAGGTCAACTATAGAAATGGACACTTTGGTAAAGATTAGAAAATGAAATTTTTGAGGTGTCAAAATAAAAGCTATTGTCTTGCAGTAGCAAAAAGTTAAGGCACGTAACCAACTGGCAATTTTATCTGTAAAAGCCACACGAGGCTAAGTGTCCTAACACTAAAATTAAAAGTGTATTTCTCAACATTAAAAAACCGCAGTTTTCATTTCCTAGTGAAATCTATTACAAAGGGGAAATAAGGTTGTGCAGGCAAAAAGATAAACACGGATTAATCTGTATATTTAAGTAGATCTGTGGATTATCAGTGTCTTAGAGATTGCAGCAAATGAAGTACTGCCGTACGTAGCAGTATAAATCTTGAGAAAATGCATATTTTCTCTCCTATAAAATGGCAGATAACGTTACCTTGAACATAAAGCAGATACTTAGTCATTATTAGTTGATAGTATGAGCATAGTATGGCCATATACGAAGCAATAAAGACAGGCAAATACCCTGTTACAACAAGAAACCCTTGTTGTAACTTTTATATTATATGTTTTCTATGTCATTACAGTGCCATGCCTACTTTAGTGCGTTTGTTTTGAAAATAGAAAACAAAGCTCAGTTATAGAAAAATTCACTTTAGCAAAAATGCAGGTATTTTGGGATATAGTTTTATTTTGTTTTCCAGCCAAGATAACCTCGATGTCCTCAAACATATGTTGGACAAAAGTGAAAGTGTATGTGGGAAAAGATCAAAAAGTACACCCTGTATATAGTTCTTCCTTGGAGATTGAGGGAAGAAGGAAATGTTCTAGAAAGAGGTAGAATGGGGGTTCCATAATCTGTAAAGTTTCATCACTTTTTAAAAGAGATCTCAGCAAAATATTATAAAGTATTAAGTTCATCTTATCACTAATTACATGGGTAATTTCTTTACATAATCTGTATACGCTTTGGCAATTTAATATTTTTCATACTTTTAAAACTTTTTTAATTTTAAATGTTTCTGTGACTCAGATGTTTGGGTTTGTTGTCACACAATCTAATTAATGAATTTCATGAACATACAGCAGATCTTCAGCCAATTCAATTATTTAAAAAATGGAAAGCTAATATGGACTGTAATATAGTATTAGTGCATCCCATCTTCGGAATTAGATATTCCACAGTGTTCAAATAGTGCTAAGTGGTTTATAAAGATAATCCTTATATTACTGCTGAAGAAACTGAAGTCCTCAATTTCTTGATGCATCCACAGACAAATAGCTAATAGGGATAAAAATAGAAATAGAAACAAACAACCCAATTTAGGTATTCAGTCCTTAGCCATGCTGGAGCCTTTCCCTTTTAAGACATTCAACTCCATTGGATGCCTTTTCTCGCCTAAACTTCTGATTAACAAATCTTGTTAAGTCATGTCCTTAATTTTTATAATAAAATTCTAGTAACAGGAGTGGCAGCTACATATAATTTCAAAAACTACCATTTTAAATAACTTTAAAAATAACACATGCAACAAAAAGTTCTACTTGAAATAGAAGGAAAAACATAAAAAACACTTTGTTTTCCCACAAGTCTAGAGGTTCATATGGGGTCATGAGTATACTGTTTAGTACTGCAAAATTCAGCGGATGCACTAACAAACTGCATTTTAAACATTTTTT
>PJEM01021861.1:0-10418 GCA_004023845.1 Helogale parvula | reverse complement strand
ACAGATACTTTCTATTATATTTTTCTCTTAAAGTTATAAGTCTTAACAGTTTTACTTACATCAAATCATAAAATAATTTCCTGATTAGTCTAAATGCCCTATATATGAGAAATACAGTCTCAGTAAAGAGTATTTAGTTCAGATCATCAGAGTTTAGAAAGCTAGAAGCGTATATATTGCAGGCTTTAAGGAATTGCTTACCACACTCCTTTTTCTCCCAGGGAGAATATGACAGTCTCTCCAGAGGCTTTGCCATCACAGATCTTATCCTGGCCTCTCCGGAGGCCTTGCCATCACGGATTCTTCTGCATGCCTTACTTTGAGATCCTATGGACCTCAACATGACATCATTCTTTTTTTAATTTTTACTTTTATTTTAGAGAGAAAGAAAGGACACAAGCAGGGGAACGGGACAAAGAGAGAGAGAGAATCTTAAGCAGACTCCACACTCAGCACGGAGCCCAACACCGGGCTGAATCCCACGACCCTGGGATTGGGGCCTGAGCTGAAATCAAGAGTCGGATGCTCAACGGACTGAGCCCCCCAGGTACTCTGCTGACTTCATAGATAGCTCTTGTCCCCTCCAAGATTATATAAAACATCACTTATATTTTCTTCTGATTTTGATTTTTATATGTAGCTAAAATAATCTGATTTTATGTTTCCTCTAGGTGCTCAATCATCTACCTCACACTATTCATTGAGCAATCACTATTTTCCTACGGGGGTATTCTATTTTTATCATGCAGAGATGATATATACATATACATGTGCATCCTCAGACCCGTGTTTGGACTTGCGAGTTTTTACATTGTTCTGTCTATTCCTGTCACAGTAATATACAGATCAGCTTAGCTAGATAGTACCCTTTAACATTCTCATGGTTTTTAAAAGTAATTTTTCTCACAGTTCCAGAATGTCTATTCCTTCCTAACAGCTTAGGAATCACTTGATGAGGTCCTCAAAAGACTCGGGATCGAGTCTTTGGAAAACTCACATCCCTCTGGGTGGGTGGGTGGGGGGTCAGGCCTCTGGGTGGCCAGGCTTCGGACTTGCTCAAAACCAAGCTCTGGCTTTTTCCTCCTCTTCTTGTGCTGACCCAGCCCTCTGGTCTCAGAGTGCCTTTGTTTGGTCTGAGGCTTCGCCTGACCTTTTGGCGCTGGCCTGGGCCCAGCCACTCACACCTGAAATGTCATGTTCTGGGAAATCATCAAAGGGGCAGAAAGGCTGGTGGTGAAGGCAGAGCACTAGTTCCTCAGATCAAAGGGCCTTGAAAACACTTTATTCAGCTCTCCAAACAGGCTTACAAGTAGGAATTAAAGGTTTCATTCACTCAACTCTTTCATTTACTTACTCCGTTCACTGTGTCAAGGTGCTAGAATGTATGAAAAGTAACATTTTGCTCAGGCAGGGCCCTCAGGAGTCGTTCCGACCCGGCAGACTACACTGCCTAAGTAAACAGGGCAAGGAGGTTAATATTCACCGTGTAACGGATAAAGATGGGCTACAGGGGCTGCAGGAACCACCCCCAAATCTCACTCAGAGTCCAAGTGGATCCAAGTGATCGCCTTGGATCCACAAGCGTAGCCGTTCTCCATGCATTTGCTCGGGCTTCCAGAATGCTGGATTGTACAACAGCTTTACATCTACCAGTGCTTCTGGGATCACAGCAGAAGAGAGGCCATTTGAGAAATGGGCACAGGTCCTTACCTGTCTCTACCCAGAAGTGACGCATGTCACAGGCCTGTCTTCGTGGGGCCTCTCTTATTGAAATAGTGGTGAAAACCAGTAAAATCTACCACTAAATACCTGCTAGTAGCCATTGAGAGGCCTAAGAATCACAGACAATTCGCCTGAATCATCATGAGTGTGCATAGCCCGGGGATTGCACAAGAGATAGCTCCCTACTGCCCTGGTCAAGGGGTGTTATTTTCGCCCATTCATTCTACTTATTGAATCTACTTATTGAGCATCTCGATGGCCTGTTACTGGGACACAGCTCTATAGCTCATCTCTGATGTCATGTCATGTCATGTCATGTCATGTCATGGCTGCAGTGTCTTTGGAGGCATAAACAGCCGCCTCCACCTCTGTATCCAGTGCGTGGACAAGTACTTGACATATAAATTCATATTTTATTCCTCCTGACAGATGCCTGGTTTCTCTGCTCTTATATAGAAGGCGTAGGCAACTTCAAAAGTCCAGGACACCATTAACCTTGGGTGGAGGACATCCAGAAGGCAAGAGTCTGTCACGCCTTGACCTGAAACACCTCCACGGTCAGGGTGTTCTCTCAAGGGGATCCCAACCTAAGACAGGATCCTGAAAAAGCAAATCTCGGAGGGCTCCCCACTGCCTGTTCATTGTGAGATGGGGGCTGATTTGGTGACAGGAGGGTTGAGAACCAGGCGGTAACTTGAGAATCTTCTATCAAACTGAACAGGGGCTTCCCTAGGAAAATGCTATGGTTGTCCCCTCTCCAAACATGGAAGGGCCCTACCCTGCTCCCGTGCTGCAGCCTGGCACTGTGCAGGTCACTGCATCTCCAGAGAACGCAAGAGTCACACAGCTCTGACTTTATTAGGCACCTAGGCTACCAAGCCAGGGACCGTGGATGCTGTGGTTGGGATGAAGCTGACAGTGTTTGAAATCTGTGTTGACCTTTGCCCATGATCTAAGGACAAGGGAGGCCCCTAAGCTCAGGCATGAGTTAGGCCTGAATTTTCTGGAAAACTTGCCTCCATCCTCTACCTTAGTCAAGCTGTGTCTGTAAAGCCCAACTGGGCCTCCTTACTTGTCCTCTGTGCTGGCGAGCAAATGGGACCCCCGTGGCCCCACAGTGCAGGTAGATCTGGAGCCTCCTCCCATAGGGCGTGGGGTCTCAGCATCCCTGTCCTTCGACACCACGGGAGATTTCCTTCCTTCCCACTAAGTCACATGGTTTTGCACTATTTCCTTCCCTCTTGTCATGAAACAGTCTTGGCTTAGTGCTGGGATGGGTAGTAATCACTTTTAGAGGGTCTGCCCACAGCGCCATGACCTTGCATGGATCCCAGTGGCCGTATTGCCCTGTGGGGTCCCGCCCTCTGGGTTTAGGTCATTGGACTGGAGGTGGGCAGCTGAGACAGACTCATTTTTGTAAGAGTTTGGAACTGATACCACACAAGAGTTTCTAATCTCCCTGTGGCAATTTGTGTGACACACGTTCCCCCACGTTTGGGCAGTCAAGATATTGGGAAGAAGAAGAAGCAGGTGTGTAAAGGAGGAAGAGGCAAGGGTGCAGAGAGGGGCAGAGGCCATGGAGGTAGCACACCATTGCCTGTGCTCCGCCAGTCCTCCCTGGGCCAATTCAGAGCTCTCTGTTCTTAGAAAAACATGCTTGCGGGGCACCTGGTTGCCTCAGTTGGTTGAGCGTCTGACTTTGGCTCAGGTCATGATCTCACGGTTCATGAGTTTAAGCCCCACATCCGGCTCACTGCTGTCAGTCTGTCAGCGCAGAGCCTGCCTCGGATCCTCTGTTCCCTTCTCTCTGCCCTTCACCCACTCGTGCTCTCCCCCCAAATAAAATATTTTTAAAAAAAGAAAAAAAAATGCTTCTACTTCGCTTAAGCTAGATCCAGTTGTTCTTATTTGCCATAATAATAACAATAAAAAGCCTTTCAAAGCTCCCTCAATGAGTGTGTCAGGTGTGGCCTTGCTGTGGAACTGACATATCTCAGAAGCTGACAGGAATTGGGGTCATTTTTTTAGTAACAGGAGAAAGATGTTGGCAGAGCGTCTGAACTGCATGCTTTTGTTTTTAGGCATGCTGTCCTATTCACGATATGTGGTTAGCGAGTGTGGGGCTGAGGACCTGGGGGTCCCACTGAGGAAGGGCCTGAAAGGGCAGATCTCATGGTCCCAGAAACAAAGGAGAGAGTGGTTTGTTTCCCCTCTCCGAGGAGCCTGTGCTCCATCCAGGTGTCATTCCAGTTTCTTCAGCATGGATGTCATTTACATTTTCTACAGTACCTGTCACAATGGGCACAGGGCGACGTATGGAACTGTTGGGTTACTTACTACACTGTGTACCTGAAAGTACTATAACACTGTATGTTAACTAACTAGAAGTAAAATACAAACTTAAGGGGCACCTGAGTGGCTCAGTTGGTGAAGAGGTGACTTCAGCTCTGGTCATGATCTCATGGTTCATGGGTTCAAGCTCCATGTTAGGTTTGGGCCAACAGCTCAGAGCCTGGAGCCTGCTTTGGATTCTGTATCTCCCTCTCTCTCTGCCACTCCCCTGTTTGTGCTCTGTCTCTCCCCTCACTCTCTCAAAAATAAATAAACATTAAAAATATTTTTTAATAAAATAAAAAACTTTTTAAAAAAGAAAAGAAGGGGCACCTGGATGGCTCAGTTAGTTAAGCGTCTGACTCTTGATACCAGCTCAGGTCGTGATCTCGTGGTTGGTGGGATCGAGCCCCAAGTTGGGCTCTGCTGCCAGTGTAGAGTCTGCTTGGAATTGTCTCTCTCCTCTCTCTGCCCCTCTCCCATTCTCACTCTCTCTCTAAATAAATAAATCAACATTAAAAAATGAAAATAACATTTTTTTTGCCATTAGTGTGTCAATAAAACCAAACTAAATATACAAAGGCCTTTGACCTAAAAATTTACAGGCCAAAAGTATAAGCTTTGAGATCAATGACCTTTGCCATGATGGAGCTGTAGCACTGACACTGACTGTGCCCACGTGGGAGGCCCTGCTCACTCTGTGTCTGACTTTCACTTCTGCAAGATGAGGAGGCTTTGACTAGATCACCTCTGGGGCGGAGCAGGGAAAGAGCATTCCCGCAGCTGCCAGGCAAGGGGCGGGTTGGGGATAACCGTGAGCATGGCTGGACACCCTCCATGCCTGGGACTTCAGATGGAACTATAATCGTGTGGATGGAACTTTCTCCTGTGAAGAAGCCGTATGACACAGAGAGAGAGAGAGAGATCCTGGGGCATGCAAGGAGGAGGACCAGTCTACTGGGCATAGGGCCACCCAGTCAGGGAGGCAGACTTTCCCTGCCAGGCTTCCCGCCCACTGCTGCTTTCCCAGCCTGGGGGCTTGAAGCAAAAGGCAGCCACTGAGGCCTGTCAGCCCAGGGGCTCCAGCTTGCATTGGCTAGAGGAGTCCAGAGTTCAGGGAAAGGTCTGAAAGGGGATGTGCAAATGGAAGCCATCAGGAGAAGAAATTTGAAGCCTTGGACAGAATGAGCTCTGCTTGGAGTGAGAGTCCGGCCTGAAGAGAATGGAGAAAAGAAGCCAGCCCTGCACCATTAAGTTGTCAAGTAAGAGGAGGAAGGAGCCAAAGAGGTGGCCAGGGGAGACAAAAGCAAGCAGGAGTGCTGCCCTGGAAGCCCAGAGGAGGAAGGGTGAAGGGCTAGGGGTGGTCAGCTGATCAAACATGGCTGACAGTTGGAGGAGGATGAGGGGAAGGAAGAGAAGGGTGAAGGTTGGGGGAGAGGGGAGGAGGAGGGAGAGGGAAGGTTGATGGAGGGGAAGGGGAGGGGCAGGAGAGGGGGGAGGGAAGATGTGGGGAAGGCTAGGGGGAGCCACCAGATTTTGCCATGGGGAGGTCTTGGGGACCCAAGTTTATCCTTGTAACTGGGAAAGCAGCTGGCCCCCTCTTCTTCTGACAAGCCTCCGTGTGTGAAGCCAGTTGACTCTGAGAGAGGCGCTCCGAAGGGTCTCCCCCGCCACGGCTCTGTGGAGAAGCCCTGGCCAACAGAGGCGGCGCCATTTTATTGGGGTATCGATAGCACACAGGTTGGGGCCCCCACTCGCCGGCCAGGCTCCCGGACGGACTGTGGTCCCCCACCCCGGTGGCTCAGAACTCGCAGACCACCAGGAGCCGCTCTCCGCAGGCTATGTCGTTCCACTCTCCATTGGCAAAGATCTCCACACAGTTCTCTGCGCTGCCATGGTTGTTGGGCTCCCCTGGGGCCCAGTTAGAATAGACCAGGGGCTCCCCTGTGGGGTAGGTGAACTTGCCCTCCGTCTTGATGTCGGTTATACCCAGGAAAGCAGCCTTGTTCTCAGGTGTGACCAGCTGCTGCAGGGCGCTGTTCTCGGCCGCCGAGCGTGGGGAGGCCAGCTGTCCTCCGGCCTGCATACACACCTGCTGTGCGGCCTCAAAACTCTTTTCAAAACCTCCTGTCTTGAAGATCTTCTCTCCGACCCCTCGGCCGTTGGGGAAGAGCTCCACTAGAAGAGGAGAATCAGGTTGAGTTTATTGCAGCACGAGGCCAGAGCTCAGGGGCTCTGTGACCATCATGCGACACCATCTCACCCCCACCGCCAGCATCCGTGTGGCATCCATCAGGGCACCAGATAGGACAAAACTGAGGCCCTTGGTTCCAGAGCAGCCCTGGTTTCACAGAGCACCCGGGGAGGAAGTCCTGTGGTCTGTAGTTATGGATGAGGACACCAGAGCGCAGAGAGGTAAGTAAGGGACCCGGAATCACATGCCCATCCAAGGTGCAGTTAGGATTAGACCTTGTTTGCTGGGATACTAGAGCTGGAACATGCTCTTTAGGCTTCACCCCACGTTGTGTGCTGGGATCGGGGGGAATTGGAATGACTCTGGCTGGAGAGCTGACAGTGTGATGCCTGTGGCAGTTTCTGAGAGTATGAGGAGCAGACTGGGCATAACAGCAGGTCCCTGGTGTTGTGTGCTGGGGGCTGGAGGGGGTGAGGTGGGGAGAGGGCATCTTAGAGACTTGCTGTGCTATCTCTGCTCTCATGACAGCCCAATGTTGGCCCCTTGGGATGCATGTGGATGATGCACCAGTCAATCAGCTTCTCCAGGGTGCTGGGTGAGGGGATGAATGCACCTGAGAGGTGGCAGAGAGCACAGAGGATACATTCCGGGAGAGCCCTGTTCGGGAATCTGAAGCTAGGTGTTTCAACTCCAAACTGGCAATGATTGCCTAGGTGGGCAAAGGAAAATTACTTCCCTTTTCAGGGTTTCTAACTCCACATTTCAAAAGAGGGATACACGTCATGAAAGCATCAACTATGCGACCTATCAATTATCTCTTTATCTTCCAGCTCATCCTCCATCCCTTTGGCTTTGGGGCTCAGGCAAGGAAATCATCAGGGCCTCCGAGAGGACTATGCCCTGGCCTCACTGGGCTGGGTAGAGCTCAGGGTGCTCCCTGACCCATGGCCCTTTTCTGAGTAGCTTCAACTGGGGCTCGGAGGCAGACTCTCCACAGGCTCAGGATGGCACTCAGAACAGCCCTGCACAAGGTCAGAGCAGGGGTTCATGAGCGCTACTGGGTTTTACGTTCCATGCATCTGGGTGGACACACGTGTGCAAAAGCAAACGTGTCCATGTATTAATCTGGAGGTACACGGGAGCACTTTCCATCTGGACATGTGTGTACACATATGCATGTGCCTGTGCATGTCACCATGTGGGCTGAGTGATGGTAGTTGGGTACACACATGTGGCCAGCAGCCATGGACACGTTCCACTTTGCAGCCGTGTGCATAAGAGTGGGTGAACACATGTGTGACTTTGTTGTGGATGGAGCTAGACATATCCAATACCTGAAACTCCCATCCTTGGTGCTTAGGTAATTAGGAGCCAAACCTATGTCTTACCCAGTCAGGCCCCTTTGTGATCTACTCCTTTGGAAAACTCTTATTTTGGGGGGGTCAGGGAGATTTGATGAATGATGTAGACTCAAAGCTGATGTCAGGGAGTGCTGAGGAGGAGGAGGGCCAGTCAAGGACCGAAGTGGAGATTCCGAAAGGCACAGGGCACTCAGACATGTGCTCCTGGAGGCCTCTGAGTCTGCAGCATTCCAGGAGTGGGAAGAATCCCTGCTTTCACCACCCAGAAGGACGCAGGGAGAGCGTCTGGAGCCCAGAGGCAGCCATCCCCCTTCCAGAACCATGGGCGTGTCCAAGGTGAGATACTCAATGGCCACATAGAAAGGCCAGTCCCCCACCAGCCTTGGACCCCCAGGGCAGCATCCCAGCCCCAGCTCTCAGGACAGTGTCTGGATTCTCTGTTGCCATGAGCTGGGAAACAATATCTGGGCATTCACACACCAGGCCCCACAGAGGTAAGACTTGCTTCCTGGGTTGGGTGTCCCCTGTCTATCACAGGGACCAGCACAGGGCAGGCAGGAGTGAAGATCTGCTGAACAGCACAGGACTCAGGGCACGGATCGGGTCACAGGAGGCTGTGAGGTTGGAGGGGATCCTGGAGCCTGATCATCTCCACCATTCTTCCCTCACTCCACTGAACTGATGATATGGCCACACCCTCCTGTTTGTCTCTTGCATCTACTTCCAGATCCTGGAGTCTATGACTGCACTGCTCTGTCTCAGAGCCAGAGCTAGCTCTAAATATGGTCCCAACCCATTCCAATCCTAGACCCAGGCCCAGCCAGCTCCAAACCAAGGCCCATGCCCAGTCAGAGGCCTAGCCTTGGTGTCTGGCTCGATTCGGGTCCAGGAACTCACCTTTCCTATACTGAGAGAAGGCATTCTGGAGGAGTCGGAGCTGTCCACGTAAACCCTCCACCTGCTGCCTCAGAGCAGAGATGTCTGTGGAAGAGAGTGAAGGCAAGCCCACCACAGCCGGGTGTCAGCTCAGAGCCTGGGCCTCACGGGCAAGGTACCCAGTTGCAGGCATATATAAGGGACAGAGTAAGGGCCCTAAGGGGACCTGGGACTGGGCCCTAAGAAGCCCACATCCACGAACACAACTAGCCTCTGTTGTCCCCAGATTTCCTGTACTTCTGCTAGGAACACACTATCCCCTGAGCAGGTCCCCGCACATCACTGACACTTAACCATATGATATTTTTAACCCCATATTCTGGGGATCTCGTAGCACCTCCTTTGTAGGGGTTGGGAATATACTGTCATGCATACTTCCCGTCCATTGGGTTATTTAATAGTCAAAGCTAGCCTTTGAATTGGGGAGAAAGCTGTTGGAAATGGATGGAAAAGCTGCTCAGAGTTTGCCCTCCTTGATTAAGAGTAACAAGAGGCCCTCCCAGAGCCTCATTCTACTGCCTTCCTGCCTGCTAGCTTCCCTGCTTCCCAAACACTCCATGTGGTTAATGGGGCCCAATTCAGATAAGGTAGGCTATCCTGAGATAAAAGGGCCAGCTCTCCCCGCTCCCTAACCCAACCCATGGCAGCTCCCAGATCTAGCAGATGCTACTTACCAGGAAGCCCGCTTTCTCCCTTTGCTCCTTTGTCCCCAGGAGCACCTCTGTCGCCCTTCAGTCCTGGGGGCCCTTTGGCACCTGGAGGTCCTGGTGGGCCCATGGCTCCAGCAGGCCCTGGGATCAGAGAAGTGGGTGAGCGCTGCACACATTTTCCAGCGTTGTCACTCTCCCAAGACATGGACTGTCCACCTGGTCTGCAGCCCTCCCTCCCTATGTAGACCCTCTCCATACACTGACTGTCCCCATCACCCAATGACCAAACTTCCCTGGATGCAGACAGCTCCCAGAGCCCAGCAGTCACCCTCCTCTACGCTCCCCACCAGCCAGTAGTGAAGTCAGCTCGGACTTGATGAGTGGCAGCTGGGGAGGGGTGGCCATCACCAGCGTCAAGGGGACCCAAGAGAATGGGAGCCCAGTCCTAGCTCCTTCCAGCACTCACCTGCTGCCCCAGCATTTCCAGGGGCTCCATGCTCCCCCGGGGCACCTCTCTCTCCTTTAGCCCCTGGGGGGCCTCTTGTCCCTGCAGAGCCCTGCATGCCAGGGGCACCCACTTCTCCTGAGGAAGGAACAAATTGGGACAAAAGGTGCTGAGAGTGTGTTTAGTAGTGGACTTTTCACCCACCAATCCAAGGGGAGAAAGAACCAGGGAAAAGGTGCTTTTAACTGGCCAGGGTTCCTCCGTGGAGGTGAACAGGAACTCGCTGTCAATTGGGAATGTGGAAGAAAGGGCCTGCCCAGCGCTGATGGTCTGGGCTTTTTTCGGCACTCTGAGCTGGCCTAGGTCACACGCGGGACTGTGCTGTATCCCTCCCTTCTCCCTCCCAGACCGGTCACATACAAACCACCTACCTTTGGGCCCAGCCTCTCCTTTTGAGCCTGGTGTGCCTTGAGGTCCTGCACTCCCCTGCTTTCCTGAGGGACCCTCTCTGCCAGCTGGACCAGGCATACCTCGAGGTCCCGGAGGTCCTGGGGAAAAGGACCGGCATGGTCAGTGACACGAAATCTTGGAAGCGGGGGCGTATGAAGAGAGGTGGGCAGTGATAGAAGTCAGAGAGGCAGCGTCATCGTCAAAGGTGACGTCAACAGGAGTTCCAGTCTCCCCTGAAATAACCCAGTACCGCCTTCAGAACAACCTTCTTCCTTCTTCCTGGGATGGGATCTGTGCATGTCTACTGCACAGACACCTGCATTCCATGC
>PJEM01021860.1:0-10421 GCA_004023845.1 Helogale parvula | reverse complement strand
TGGGGCATGCTTCCCTCCCCCCCCCCAAGCCAGGCAGGGCCTCGGGGCGGTCTTGGCCTAGGGCCTGGGGCTCCCCGGGAGCCCCACCGGGCACCTCTAACACCGGGGCGGCTTTTGGGGCCTACGAGTGGGGGGAGATCCGAGGCGCACCCCTCCCGGAAGAGCGCGGCCGGGAGGGAGGGTGCTGGGAATCTGGAGAGGAGGGGCCCCCCGCGGGCGATTTCGGGCGCTCGGAGAGGCCCCTTCCCCAAGGGGACTTTGCAGGGAGACCTTGCTCCCCCACCAACTTGGGGAGGGGCACTCTAGACGCGTTCTTCCCCCACGCAGAGGCAGTTGGGGCTCTCGGATGTGCACCCCCCTCCGGCAGTTTGGAGGGGCGGTAGAGGGCGCGCGCTGCCCCCCCATCAAGGGCGGACCTTAAAACGCACCCCCACAGGCTGGGGGTGGCGGGGAACGAGGCGGCTCGGGCGCACCCACCCCCTCGCCTTCCCCAGGGAGAGGCGGGGGCAGGAAGCGAGGGCGGGGGCCGCGCCAGGGGCTGTAAACACGGGCCCGGGAAGTGGGGCGAGGGGGGGTGCGCTGCAGCTGCGCCGGCAGGCCGCTGCCTAGGCGGGGGGGGATCGCCCCGCTTGGCCCTGACCCGAGCCGCCCCCACCCCACAGGGCTCCTCTCACCTACCCCAACAACTCAAATTCACCACCTCCGACTCCTGCGACCGCATCAAAGATGAGTTTCAGCTGCTGCAGGCTCAGTACCACAGGTGAGCTGGGGGCCAGGGGCCCTGCAGGTGGGATGGTGGACCCCCCCCAGGCCTAGAGGGGAGGTTGTGGCCCCTGCTGTATACATATACTTGAAAAAAATGTAGGTAGAGAGTGACCTTTTAGGTGGTAGGCGCTGTCGTGAGCAGTTTTCCAATGTTAAACTGCCCTAGACTTCAAGACAACCCATTTCACAGGTAAGAACACAGAGGCACCAAAAGCTAGATTATTTGCCTAGAGACTCAGGAATCTGTGTGGCTTCAGAGCCTCTCTCCCCACCCCCACCCCAATCCCCCAGTGGTTAACAGACCTCCCAAGAAGTTGGGGGATGGACCGTCCACCTCCCCACCCCTACATTCTGTAGCCTGTTAGATCTCTCTCTGCTTAGTTTTGGAGAAAGAGTCCCTGGTGTCCTGCAGATGCCCCAAGGTGGTTCTTCCTCCTGGATTTAATCTGACGTTGTCAAGGGTTGGCCAAGTGCAGGACCTACGGGGAAGGAACTGGTACTGTCTCCGTCTTACACTTAAAGAAATTTCAGCTCTGAGAGGCCAGATATTTTCGGGGAATGCACAGCGAGGAAGTGGCACACGGAAACCTGCAAAGAACGCAAGGCCTCAGGGCTGTGTTCTGCAGGTGGGGCCTTGCCTGGGGACCCGAAGGGGCTCTTGGGTCATGAATCCCAGCGAGGTCTTGGGCTCTTGTCTCTGGACCTCAGTTTACCCCCACAAAAGTGATCTAAGAAGCAAGGAAACAGTGAGATGCAGGTATATAGATATATTTACAAAAATCTCAGCTTTTGAGGGTACTTCCCATGCCCCTCTTGTGCTAAATACTGAGCCTACATCCTCTTGTTTAATCTTCCCCCATTGTCCTGTTGCTGTGCCCATTTTACAGATGAGGAAACTGAGGCACAGGCAGTTGAAGGGCAGACCCCAGGAATTTGTCCCGTCCCCTGATGTGGAGTTTAGGGGCTTGGCTTGGCAGGTCTGGCTCTTCTGAGCCCCTCCAGGGGGTCCTTCCCTCCCTGCCTGGCCCATGGCCATGACCACTGGGCCTGGTCCACTCCCAGACTGGAGGTCACAGGACAGTCACGGTGCCGTGTGGCCTCAGGTGAGCCGGACGCCCTCTCTAAACTTCGGACTCTCCATCCGCTGGACCTGGGTTCCTTGCTGTACAATGAGGGGCCCTCCCATGTTGGGGGCACACACAGGATCTACCTGATCTTCAAGAAGGGCCGGAAATTCAGAGTTTGGGGTGACATTGCCTGTTTCAACAAAGTGTTTTCCAAGAAAACGAGAGAAAAGCTCACGGGGCCCGCAGCGTCACAAAGGTGACTTGTCTCAGCCTGGATGTGCCTGCTAGTCTGTTTGGCGGAGAGGGACACCAGGCCCCTGGGGTGACCATAAGATTGACACGCATTTATTGGATGCTAACCGTGTAACAGGAGCTGTTCTAGAAGCTTCCCTTGTCTTAACCTGGAGCTGTTCTAGAAGCTTCCCTGGTCTTAACCTGTTTCATTCTCCCCACCTCACCCTGGGAGGCTGGCACTTAGTAGATGCAGAGACCGAGGCCCAGAGGGGTGGAGGGGATTGCCCAGAGTCACACAGCATCCAGGTGGCAGGGCCGAACTTGGAATCCAGTGGGCCTGGCTTGAGTCGGCCGGGCCGTCTGCTTTCTACCTCTTTCTGTGTCCCCCTCGTTAGGGCTGGGCTTTGAGACCTGCACTCAGCGCATCCTTGCCGGGTGGGGGTGGGGGCGCCTGAAAGAGGCCAGGAGCTCCCGCCTCTGTCACCCACCGGTGGAACTTTAACCCCCTAGTGAAATCCGGGCTTCCAAGAGGGGCCTGGCCGTTGCCCTTGGAGTCCTTGGTGAGTCCATCCCAGATCCTGCCAGCCAGCCCTGCACCCCCTCTGCCCTTTTGTGGTTTCTATTCCTTCCTCTCTGGAGGGAACAGAATAATCCCAGTGGCCGGAACCTCGGCCTCTGAAGCCAGCTTGCTGGCTGTGTGACCTTGAGCCACTTACTCAACCTCTCTGGGCATCCGTTGCATCATCCCTGGCACGCGGTAACGCTGATACTCCTGACGTCATCGAGTTTCTGGACAGGGAGAAGTGTCTTGAGTCGCTGGTGGCCCGGGGTCTGCGCCTGTGATCTGGGTTGTCACCCACTACTTTCTCTGCCGCCGGGTCTGCAAGGCTGGTTTCCTGATCCTCATTTTACAGTCAGGGAGCCGAGGCACCCCTGCGCCGTTGCCACAGATGGCCCCCCCACCGAAGCTCTGGGCTCCCCTGCAGGGTGGTGGGGGGACCTCAGCCCGGCCCCCCGCCCCTCCCCCCTTGCTCTCTTGCAGCCTGAAGCTCGAATGTGACAAGCTGGCCAGTGAGAAGTCAGAGATGCAGCGTCACTACGTGATGGTAAGCTGGCCATGTGGGGGGCGGGCAGGGGTGAGTGGGGCGGCCCCAGACCCTCCCGCTCCACCCCCAGCAGCTGCCGGACCCTGCGGGACGCAGGAGGCTTCAGGGTCTGCTCTCCATTCAGTGGCCCCCGGGGCCTGGCTGAGCCCGCCTTGCTGGCCTGGCCGGCGGCCCAGGCGGCGGCAGAGGTGCCAAGCCACCGGGTTGCAGCCCAGGCCTGCCAGGTCCCCCTGCGTCCTTGGCAGCGAGGAGGTGGCGGCCGCTGTGAGAGCCAGGAGCTGGAAGCCAGGAGCTGACTCGGGGGGGGGGGGGGGGGGGGGGGGGGGGGGGGGGGGGGGGGGGGGGGGCGCGGCTGGCTCCCTCCCTGCCCCGCAGTTCGCAGTTCGGGGCCCAGGCTTCAGAAGGAGGACTGGGCGGGGGGAGGGGCAGGAAGCTGACATCCTTTGAGGTCCCAGGGAGGGAAGGGGTGACACTGCAGCCCCTGCCTGGGCGCACACTTGCTGGGGTCCACACCCGCCAGCTGGCAGTTTCTACATCTAAACCCCCTGCGTTGGGCCAGCCCAGAGCCCAGGCCACCAGGGAGGCAGAGCCAGGCACTTACTCTCCTGGCCCCAGAGGGCTGGGGCCGGGGCCGAGAGAGGGACCCAGGACTGGGGGGTGCAGATTCCAGAGGGGGCACACTGCCTGAGGAAGGCTGTGTGGAGAGGGGCATGGCAGCTCGGGTCTTGAAGAATGAGTAGGAGCTTTCTAGGCGGAGACGAAGAAGCCGCACAAAGTCCTGGGAATGAACTTGGCCTCCCCGCCCCACCTCCCAGGGATGATGGGGAGCTATGAGGGGCTTTAGAGCAGGTGAGGAGGGCAGGGTCAGATCTGGGGCGTGAGGAGGGGGCTCCGGACCCCAGAGCCTGGCCCAGCAGGCTTTGTTTATCCTGATTATTTATACCCAGGAAGGCAGACTTCCCCGGAGGCCGGGGCCACCCGCCTACAAGACACATAAAGATAAAAGATTAGGAGCCTTGGAATGTACGGGCCTGGAGAGGGGCTGGGTAATTCTTCCAGAACCCGGGGGAGCCAGGCCAGGCTGGGGCCCCACGCAGCCCCACCAGACGCCTGGGCCCCTGCTTGGGGTCTGGCTGCCTCCCACCTGCTCTCTGGGCTCCCTCGCTGCCTCCCTGCCTGCTCTTGGTCTCCCCCCTCTCTTGCCTGTCGAACCCCCATCCTTTGCCCACCCCCATCTCTCTCTCTCCCCCCCCCACAGTACTACGAGATGTCCTACGGCTTGAACATCGAGATGCACAAGCAGGTACGCCCCCTCCGGGAACCCCCAGGCAGGTGGGCCCCGCCCCTTGGCCATGTGCCAAGTCTACCCTTTATCCTGGTCCCTTCCAAGCCCTTCCCTCTGGGAGGTTCAGCTCCCTAAGGAGGAGGGGCAGAGTCTCCCCAACCTGCCACCCCCCGCATGGACCCCCCCTTTATAATAAAGGGGGAGGGTGACAGGCCAGCGCACTGTGGACCCCCAGATTACCCCCCGCCCTGCAGCCTTGCCTCGGCCAGCCGCACCCTGGGGAGGGATGTCATAGCAGTAAGGATGCTGGCTGTCCCCCCTTCCCCCACGGCGGGCGCTACCTCCCAGGCGCTGGCCATCCTCTCAGGGCCACCTGGACCCCAGCCCGCCTCAGGTCCCACCCCTACTGCTGACCGGCCGCCCCCGCAGCCCCGAGGTGTTGATCTGACCCTGGGCCCAGCCGGCCGCTTCCCTAGAACCCGCGGGCCTCCCGGGCGGGTCTGCACTTGCCCTGAACCCGCCCGTGCCTTCCAGGCGGAGATCGTCAAGAGGCTGAATGGGATCTGTGCCCAGGTCCTCCCCTACCTTTCCCAAGAGGTGAGTGACCCCCTCCCCAGGGGCTGCCGGGAGGAGGGGGTAGCAGACCCTGAGCTTGCCCCAGGCCCAGCCCCTGCGGAAGAATCCCCAGGCAGAGAAACCCCAGGGGTGCAGGGTGCTGGAGGGAGGGGCCTCACCCTGCTGCCGAGTCCCCAGCTTCAGGGCGTCATTTCCCAGGTACAAATGTCACATGGGCCGAAGACCGCACCCACCCTCCTGCGCCGCCTCAGGCCGGGGCACCGGGCATGGTGGGGGGGGGGCACTCCGCACACACCCGCAGGCGTGCACACAGACACGCTCAGACGCGACAGATACACGCACGCAGAGGCACACGTGTGCAGACGTGGGAGACACACAGATGGACACGCAAACACACCCTGGGGCACCAGGCTCTCACTGCTGCTGCTCGAGATTCTTACCTCTTACCGCGGTGTGAGACCCGCCCCACACTCCCCGCTGCGGCCATTCCTGCTCTGCCAGGTTTTCCTGCGATAATTCATTTCCTCTTTAAGCCCTGACGATCTTGGGGCCCTTCGGGGAACCTGCATGCCTTGCCGACAGTTCCAGAAGGACACTGGAAGCCCCAGAGAAAGGGGTCCTTGGGCCCCTGAAGACATAGACTTGTGCTTTTCTTTCATGACGGGCTCCCTGGTATGCAAGGCAGAAAGGGAGATGGACGGATGTTAGCACCTGATGGCAGGAGAGAAGGGTGTGCAGGGGTGTGTGTTGAGGGGGTGCAGATTGCTCTGGGGAGGGATTGCCCTGAGCCTTGACTCCTACCCCAGCACTGCCAGAATCCACTGGGCCTTCCCCAGCTGTGGAGGGACAGGAGCTCGGGTTAGCAGATGTCACACCACACTCTGTGAGCTCAGGATCAAGACTTCCCGGTGCAGTTCGCCAGGTTGTGCACTGTACATCTACTCCTTTGCACATGGCACAATCCAGGGTTTCTCTTAGACTCACCCAATGGTGTTTTCTAAAGTATTCGGCACCAAGTGAGGCTTGGTAAACGGAAGGGGCTGGCGGGAGGGGTTTTCTGGCCCATGTGGAAAGCCATGGGGGGGGTGTGTGTGTGGCGCTAATAGCCTGGATGGGAGAGTGGCTTCTCTTGGGCTTTGTGCCTCAGAGCCCCGGCCGAGATCAGGGCACAGCACCCGGCTCCTCTCTGCCCCCCACCCCCCCTTCCAGCACCAACAGCAGGTCCTGGGAGCCATTGAGAGAGCGAAACAGGTCACTGCTCCTGAGCTGAACTCCATCATCCGGGTACGTGTGGGTCCCCGGGCGGGCTGGGGGGGCGGCGGGCGGGCCGGCAGCTCATGCCGCCCTCTCTGCCCTGCAGCAGCAGCTCCAGGCCCACCAGCTGTCCCAGCTGCAGGCCCTGGCCCTGCCCCTGACCCCGCTGCCCGTGGGGCTGCAGCCGCCCGCGCTGCCGGCCGTGAGCGCGGGCACCGGCCTGCTTTCGCTGTCCGCGCTGGGCTCCCAGGCCCACCTCTCCAAGGAAGACAAGAACGGCCACGACGGTGACACCCACCAGGAGGACGACGGCGAGAAGTCGGATTAGCGGGCGCGGGACGGGAGGGTGGGGGACGGAGGGGACACGACACGACACGACACGACACGACACGGAAGAGAGGGATAGCGCAAGACACAGCATAGCTCGGGATTGGCTGAAGTCCGAAGTATTTATGGCCGCCGGCTGCTGGGGCCCCAGCCCTGCCCGGGCGCCGCCCCTAGCTTCGCTCACACCCCCGGCCTCCCTCCTCCTCCCACCTTCCTCCGCCCCCACCCCTGCAGCCCCAGTGGGTGAACACCCGCTTCACCCCGCTCGCTCGTCCACACAGGAGGCAAGCTGAGGCCTGGAGGCACAAACGGGAAGCCAGGTCAGAGGAGAGCAAAGCCTCCAGGAGCCCCGCACCCCTGCACTTCCCCAACCGCACATGCGCACCTGAGGCCGCCCGCCGGGCCCCTCGGGGCGCGCCCCCCAGCCTCTCACCCTGGCACTTGCATGCAGTCGCCACGCTAGCTGCCCCTTCCCTACCTGGGCACTCCCGCCCTCCCTCTCCCTCCCCTCCCTTCCCCTGCGGGTTCCGGAGCCCATGCCCACCTGTCCTCGCCCCTCCGCGAGAGAGGGGGCAGGGAGAGTGAGCTTAGCCAGGAGCAGGGGGAGGGGGGCGGGGGTCCCACAATTCCCTTTCTCCCCTTCCCGAATAAAGATGAGGGTACTCAAGTTGTCTTGGTTTTTATTTTATTTTTTTCCTTTTTCCAGTATCCTAGCTTGTCTTTTAAGAAAAGGGATATTAAAAAAAAAAGACAAAAATGTTAAAAAAAAAAAACCAAGCAACACCCACACCTGTGTGTGTATCTAGCCTTTTAGACTGTCAGCTTTTGTTGTGCTCAGCCGTCTGATCGCTGCCGAGAAGTGACAATGCTGTGTTGAGGGTGGGCTTAGCTGTGCCTTTCAAATAAAGATGTGAGAAGGTGGTCGCCTCGTTCCTGCCTCTGTGTTGCGGGCTGCCGCGTGCCCCCCTTCCCAGGGGAGGAGGGGACTTCCTCACGGCTGCGCTCCTGCATGTGGGGACGGGATGGCCGGAGGCCCCGTGAGTCCAGCTTCTCGCTGGAAGTCTGTTGTGTGAACATGATGCATAGACCAGAGAGGGTCAGCTGGGGGGTCCAGGTCACACACCCAGCGCAGGTGCCGGAGGTGTAACGTGGCGCTGGTGTCTGACCTCAGGGGCCAGAGGGCTCCTAAGTGGCATTTTTTTCCCTTAGAGACAGAAGATCGTTCCAGACTGCGGATCAACCCCCACCGCACACACCTAGACCCTTTTTCCAGAGCTGAGACACAGATCCCCAGCTGAACCTGACTGCCCCAGGATCTCTAGAAGGTCTTCCTGCCACCCCCGAGCTGGGCCACCTGGGAGAGCCAGGCTGCCCACCCAGGATGTGGGGGGAGGCCGGGAGGGGGCAGCCAAGGGCTGCTCCGGCCTAGAACTCCCACCGTCAGGGACCTGAGCGCCCAGGGGGCTTTAAAGGCCAAGAAGTTCTCACCTGCCCCCCATCCAGTGGGTTCCCATGGGGGGGAAGGGCAGGGGGGAAGGTGGAGTGGGGGACAGGGACTGAGTGGTCCCGCCAGCTTCCTGCCGGGCCTCACCCCTCTGCCGCTGCAGGCTCACCTCTAACACCAGTGTCATGGGGTCACTCCCCGCCCAACGTTTATCCTTGGGTTAAACCCCAAACCCCGGGCACCTGGGGGCTCAGTGGGTTAACGGTCGAGCTTCGGCTCAGGCCATGATGTTGCGGTTCCTAAGGTCAAGCCCTGCATGGGCTCCTCAGTGACATCGCAGAACCTGCTTGGAATTCTCTCCCTCTCTCTCTGCTCCACCCCTCCTCATGCATAGGCTCTCTCTCAAAAATAAATAAACATTAAAAAACCCAAACATGAATACTGAGTGATTCTATTTACATAACCAAAATCCAGAGGTGCCTGGGTGGCTCAGTTGGTTAAGCTTAAGCCTCAGAGGGACTTGACTTCAGCTCAGGTCATGATCTCACGGTTCCTAGGTTCGAGCCCCGCATCAGGCTCTGTGCTGACAGCTCAGAGCCTGGAGCCTGCTTCAGATTCTGTGTCTCCCTCTCTCTCTGACCCTCCCCTGCTCATGCTGTCTCTTTCTGTTTCTCTAAAATAAAAATTAAAAAAACATTTAAAAATTTAAAAATAAATAAAATATAAAGACATTTAAAAAATAGTAATAAAAAAACTAAAATCCAGCCCAAGTGACCTGTACGGTCAGGTGTCATGGGCCTACCCGATAGGAGAGAGGGAGGGGCTGGAGGGCACGAGGGGGAGGGGCCTCTGACGCGGCTGCTCATGTTTCGTTTCTCAACTTTGCGAGCCGATTACACGCGTGTGTTCGCTCTATAATAATTCATCAATGTGTTCGCTCACCACCTGTGTGCCCTTTTGTGTTACGTTCCACGATTTTAAAAAATCATAAAATAAAAAATAGATTTGTGGCCTCCGTGGGGGCCGGGTCTGCTCCCCACCCCTGCGCTCCCTCTTCCGCAGGCAGCAGCCAGGTTGAAACGTCTCACCATCCCTTGCCCAGAGGCCTTTGCACATGTTCCTTCTGTCTGGAACAGTGTTCTCTCTCTCTCTCTCCTTTCCCCCTCCCCAGGGTTGTAATCCTCCAAGACTTCAGATGACACTTTACTTTTTTTTTTTTTTAACGTTTATTCGGTTTTGAGAGACCGAGGAGAGAGAGACAGAATGTGAGCAGGGGAGGGGCAGAGAGAGAGGGAGACACCGAATCCGAAGCAGGCTCCAGGCTCGGAGCTGTCAGCACAGAGCCCGACGCAGGGCTCGAACCCACAAACTGTGAGATCATGACCTGAACTGAAGTCGGACACTTAACTGACTGAGGCCCCAGGCTCTCCCAGATGACACTTTTCTTAAGTCCTCCCAGGACCACCCCCAAGAACAGGATCCTGGCCCCTCCACCCAGGGCCTGCAGGGAGCGACAGGTGCCATTAATGTCCCATGTTGGTTCCATGCATTCAGTTTCTAGCCTCGACTTAAATCCTGGCTCTGCCTCCATAGCTGGGCAGTCCAGACAAGTGGCTCCTCCCGTCTGGACCTTGGCTTCCCTGCCTGTAAAATGGGTATAATCTCACTACACCCCCTTGCTACGAAGATCATATTATTTATCCGGGGGTGATGCTTACAGCACAGCCTGGCACGTTCCTTCCTTCACGGCGACCTCCTCTGAGCCCCAGGGAGGCAGAAGACAGACATTCCTGCCCTCTGGCTGCAACAGATAACCAGGAAAATACAGAACGTGTCAGCACGCGTGTTGATAAAGAGCCAGGCAAAGGGGGGATGGGAGCGTGGCTGCATTTTTTAAATGTGCACATAGAAGCAACTCAATAAATGTTAGCCCTTCACCGAGGGCACACCTGGGGGTGCCGCGTCTCGGACCCTGACCGGTGATTTGAGGCAAGGGAAGTCACTTGTCTGATCTCAGTTTCTGGGAATCTGCTCCCGAGAACTAGCAGGGGGCCTGCGAGGGCTCCCAAGCTGTCAGCTGGTGTTATTACTGATGTTGCTGGCAGATGACGGGCTCCGTGGGGGGGCGGGGGCTCACAAATCCGATGCCCCCAACCCACGGGTCTTCTCCGGAGAAGGGGGTGCCCGGCCCGGCCACGGAGGATCTGTGACCTCGGGGGTCTCCCTCTGGGCGTCGGAGCCTCCCCCCATCCCTTGGGGAGGGGTCCGGGGGCCCCCGGTGGGGGACGCTGACGAGGAGGTCCTGGGGGTGCGCGAGCGGCGCCCGGCGTCCCCTCCCCGCCGCGGCCTCCCGCTTAACGACC
>PJEM01021859.1:0-10418 GCA_004023845.1 Helogale parvula | reverse complement strand
TGGTTTGATGTGGTAAGTCTTGGGGGCTGTTCTCAGAGGCTCTGCCCCTGCCTGAGGCGAAATGAGTAGCAGGAGCTGAAGTGAGCACCTTCACAGACTCAACTGCGGAGTCCCCACCCCCAGCCAGGATCACGATTGCAATGGGGGAAAGGAGAAAGACAAAAAACAAAAACCCAGTCTCTCTTGGTTTCAGATAGCTGCAGCTCAAGAGGCTGTGCGCTGCTGGAAATGAGCTGGGAGCTCCCACAGACTAAGCGCGAGCCCAGGCCGCCACCCGCCACCGACTTTGTTAGGGGTCGTGTAGGTGTGCGCCCTATTTTTTCCTGTGGGCACCCGGGATTCGCGCAGTCAGTGCAGGGGGCGAGGTTCGCCGTGGAAATGTGGTCCCTGGTCCTGTTCCCAAAACCAAGTTCGAATTGCTCCCGCCTGGCACAGTTGCTGCTCTGGTTGCTTCCCACCAGGGTCCGCGCCTCCCCAGCGCAGCTGCTTCCTACAGCCACAGCCGCCTCTGATTCCCTGCTGAGATGGCTTAGGGCTGGAAGAAGCTGTTCCTTCTTTTGCGCCACCCCGGTTCGGGATTCCGGCTACCCAGCAGTTATCTATGGAGTGGGTTTTTGTCTCCATGTGCAGCCAAGCGTTCTATACCTCTTCCCCAGAGACAGTACTGTGAGCCTGTTCCGACTTTGTCTCTTCCCTTTGTCTCTGGGGCACCACACGCTTACCTCCTGCCCGTCCCGGGTTGGCCCATTTTCACATCTCCCCCGTTCGCCCCCACTCACTCAGGTATCTTTGAAGTTCTTTTCTTTCTGGAGTCCGTATTTTCCCCTTCCGCTCTCGCAGATGAGCGTAATATCCTTCTCAGTTCGATAAATGGTGTGGACGGAGTTTACCGAGCTCCCTTCCTCTCTGCCATCTTGGCTCCTCCCCCTTGTCTTTTTTATTTCAACCATTCTGACAGGGATAAATTAATATCTCATGTGGTTTTCCTTTGCAATTTACTGATAATGAGTGTCTGTTGGCCAACTGTATGTCATCCTTGGAAATATATCTATTCAGGCCCTCTGCCCATTAAAAAAATGTTTCAAGGTTTTCCTTAAATTATAGTTAGTTAATGTATAGTGTAATATTAGTTTCAGGAGTAGAATTCAGTGATTCGTCACTTACTAACATCCAGTGCTCATCAGAGTACCCTCCTTAATACCCATAACCCATTTAGCCCATCCTCCCACTCCCTTCCCCTCCAGCAACCCTCAGGTTGTTTTCTATACTGAAAAATCTCTTTGATGGTTTGCCTCCTTTTTTTCTTTCTTCTATGTTAATCTTGTTTCTAAAATTCCACATAAATGAAATCGTATGGTATTTGTCTTTCTCTGATTTATTTTGCTTAGCATAATACACTCTAGCTCCATCCATGTTATTGCAAATAACAAGATTTAATTCTCTTTTATCGCTGTCAAATATTGATTATATAAATAAATAAATATACACACACCCCATATCTTCTTTATCCATTAATCAGTCAATAAACATTTGGGCTCTTTCCATAATTTGGCTATTGTTGATGATGCTGCTATAAACATCGGTATGCATGTGTCTCTTCGAATCAGTATTTTTGTATCCTTTGGGCAAATACCTAGTAGTGTAATTGTTTAGTTGTAGAGTAGTTCTATTTTTAATTTCAGGGGGAACCTTTTCCAGAGTGGCTGCACTAGTTTGCATCCCCACCAAAAGGGCAAGAAGGTTCCCCTTTCTCTGTATCTCCACCAACATCTGTTGTTTCCTGTGTTGTTAATTTTTATCTGTTCTGACAGGTGTGAGGTGGTATCTTATTGTAGTTTTGACTTGTATTTCCTTGATGATGAGTGATGTTGAGCATCTATTCATGTGTCTGTTGGCCATCTATGTATCTTCTTTGGAAAAAAAGGTCTATTCATATCTTCTGATTTTTTAACTGGACTATTTGATTTTTGAGTCTTGAGTTTTGTAAGTTTTTCATATGTATTTTGGATACTAACCCTTTATCAGATATGTCATTTGCAAATATCTTCTCCCATTCCAAAGGTTGTCTTTTAGTTTGGTTGATTGTTTCCTTCACTGTGCAGAAGATTTTTATCTTAAGGAAATCCACACACTTCACTTTTGCTTTTGTTTCCCTTGTCTCTGGACATGGGAAGAAGTTCTAGTAAGAAGTTGCTATGGCCAATGACAAAAAGATTGCTGACTGTGTTCTCCTCTAGGAATTGATGGATTCCTGTCTCACATATGTGCATTTTTAAGTTGGGTTATTTGTGTGTTGGGTTTTTTTTTTTTTTGGTGTTGTGAAAGTTCTTTATTTATTTTGAGTATTAACTCCTTATTGGATAAATGATTTGCAACTATGTCCTCCCATTCAGTATGTTGTCTCTTAGTTTTGTGGATGGTTCCTTTTACTGTGGAAACATTTTAATTTGGTATAGTCCCTGTAGTTTAATTCTGCCTTTGTTTTCTTTTCCAGAGGAGACTTAAGTTTCTACTGCCAATCTCAAAGAAATTATTGTCTATGTTTTCTTGGAATTTTATGGTTTCAGCCTCACACTTAGGTCTTTCATCCATTTTGAGTTTATTTTTATGTATGATGTAAGAAAGTGGTCCAGTTTCATTTTTTTGCATGTAGCTCTTCAGTTTTCATAGCACCATTTGTTAAAGAGACTCTCTTTTCCTTTATTGTACAATCTTGTATCCTTTTTTGTTTGTCAATTAATGAACATAAAATCATGGGTTTATTTCTGGGTTTTCTGTTCTGTTCCATTGTTCTATATATTTTGTGTGTGCCGGAACAATACTATTTTGATTACTACAGCTTTCTGGTGTGTCTTGAAACCTATGTTTGTGATACGTCCAGCTTTGTTCTTCATTTTCAAGATTGTTTTGGCCATTCAGGGTCTTTTGTGCTTCCACACAAATTTTAGGATTATTTGTTCTAGTTCTGTGCAAAACGCTGTTGGTGTTTTGATAGGGATTGCACTAAATATGAGATTTCATTGGGTAGTATATACATTTTAACAGTATTGGTTCATCCAATCCATGAGCATGGAATATCTTTCCATTTGTGTCATCTTCAATTACTTTTATCAGCATTTTGTAGTTTTCAAAGCACAGATCTTTCACCTGCTTGGTTAAGTTTATTTCTAGGTACCTTATTTTTATTTTTATAAATGAGATTTTCTTAATTTCTCTCTCTTCTACTTCCTTATTCATGTATACAAATATAATGGATTTATTTACATCAATTTTGTGTCTTGTAACTCTAACTGAATTCATTTCTCTGTTCATTATTTTTGGTGACAGTTTTAGGGTTTTCTATATATAGTATCATGCCATCTGTAAATAGTGAAAGTTTTACTTTTCCCTTATCGATTTTGATGTCTTTTATTTCTTTTTATTATCTTATTGCTGTGACTAGGACTTCCAGTACTGTGTGGCATAAAAGTGGTGACAGTGGACGTCTTTGTGCTGTTCCTGATCTTAGAGGAAAAGCTCTGTATTTCATTACTGAGTATGATGTTAGCTGTGGATATTTCATATATGACCTTATTATGTTGAGGTATGTTCCCTTTAAACTTGCTTTATTGATAGTTTTTATCATGAACATATGTTGTACTTTGTTAAGTGCCTTTTCTGCATCTATTGAGATATCATGGTTTTTATCCTTTCCCTTATTGATGTGGTGTATTACATTGATAGATTAACAAATGTTGAGCCACCTTTGTGTCCCTGGAATGAATCCCACCTGATTTTGGTGAATGATTTTTTTCAATGAACTGTTGGATTTTGTTTGCTAATATTTTGTTGGGGATTTTCAGCTATGTTCATCAGGGACATTGGCCTGCAGTTTTCTTTTTTTGTAGTGCTGTCATCTGCTTTTGGTTTCAGAGTAATGCTGGCTTCATAGAATCAACTTGGAAACTTTCCTTCCTCTTTTATTTTTTGGGAATATTTTAAGAAGGATAGGTATTAATTTTTCCTTAAATGTTTGGTAGGGGGTACCTGAGTGGCTCAGTTGGTTGACTCTCAATTTCGGCTCAGGTCATGATCCCAGGGTTGTGGGAACAAGCCCCCCATTGGGCTCCACACTGGGCATGGAACCTGCTTGAGATTCTCTCTCTCTCTTTCTTTTTCTCTCTCTCTCTGACCCCCCACACATGTATGCATGTGTGCACACACTCTCTCTCAAATAAAAATATAAAATATTTTAAAAAGTTTTTTAAATGGTAGAATTCACCTGTGAAGACTTCTCGTCCTGGACTTGTTTGATGGGAATTTTTTGAGTAAATAAGCCCAAGTGTCCACTGACTGACAAATCAATGGATAAAGAAGATGTGGTGTGTGTGTGTGTGTGTGTGTGTGTATGTGTGTGTAATGGAATATAGATATTAAATAAGTTAAAAATTAAATTAAAAATAAAATAAATATATATAATATATAATGGAATATTAACCATAAAAAAGATTGAAATCTTGCCATTTGCAACAATGTGGATGGAGTTAAAGAGTATAATGCTAAGAGAAATAAGTTAGAGAAAGACAAATATCATATGATTTCACTTATGTAATTTACGAAACAAAACAAATTAACAAACAAAAAGGAGAGAAACAAAAACTGGACTCTTTAATATAGAGAAGAAACTGATGGTTGCCAGAGGACAGGTTGGGGGATGGGTGAAATAGATATCGGGGATTAAGAGTATAATTATTTTGATTAGCACTGAGAAATGCATAAAACTGTTGAAACACTATATTGTACACATAAAACTTATAACAGTGTATGTTAATTATATTTCAATAAAAAATTTAAAAAAAGATATTGGAGAGAACCCAGTGCTAGAAAGAGAACCTCAACTCAGAAAACATGGATTTCATCAATAAGTAGTTGTGTAACCTTGAGAAAGTCCACAAGAAATTTGAAATTTCAACATCCTTTTCCATAAAATTGAGAAACTAAAACTATATGAGCTATTGAGATAGTCTCCTAATTGATCTATCTGCTTCTGGATTCAATCTCATCTTCTATTTTGCATTTCTGTTGCCAAAAATAATATACAAATCCGACTAACCTCTTCCAATATTTGTTGCAATTTCCTCGCTGTAGCTCTTTAGCCTCTAGCTTTAACCACTTACCCACTCCCATATTATGCTCCCGCTATACCAAATGATTTGAAATTTTCTGAGTATAGCATGCTGTTTTACCCTTTCATTCATCTGAACATATACTATTTCCCCTGCATTGTTTCCCCATCAGCCAAAACTTCTACCTCAATATTTCCAATAAATTTCCAGTCATTTTCGAAGCCTAACTTAGATGTGTGCCTCTTAATGAAACATTTTCTGTCCACCACTGGCCTCACTCCCTCTTCTGGGCTATATTTGTACTTTTAAAAAATATACTTCTATTATTCTTATCCAAATTTGTTTTAATGGATTTCTTTGTTTTCTTTTTAAATTTAATACTTATATTTGAGAGAGAGAAACATAGAGACAGAGAGAGAGAGAGAGAGAGAGAGAGAGAGAGAGAGAGAGAGCGAGCATGAGTGGGGGAGGGGCAGAGAGGGAGACACAGAGCCCGATAAGGGATTTGAACTCATGAACTGTGAGATCATGAACTGAGCTGAAGTCAGACACTCAACCAGCTGAGCCATCCAGGCACTCCTGGATTTGTTTCTTATTTGTCTCCTCTTTGATTTTAAGACCTAGTTCATGCTTGTCTTCTTGCCTGCATTTTTTCCACAAATATTTACAGAACACTAACTTTTGCCAGGCACTGTTCTAGGCCTAGAGATACAGCAGTGAGCAAAACATACAAGAATATCTGTTTTTACAGAGCTTCCATTTCTTATTCATGTATCCCTAGAACCTAGCATAGAGACTAACATTTAGTATGCAAGCAAGAAATAGTTGTTAGATTGAAGTCAAGAAACTATTATGGCTAAATTTAAAACGTCCATATCTTCTCCTTTACTGCTCACATTGTATGTGATATTCTACTTGTACATGAATTAATATTTAGTTCTAATACCCAGTCAGTGTTTCTTACTTTACTAATATTTATACTTTTGTCTCCAGCTGTTGTGTCTATCAAACACCATTGCCTATAAAACAGATTGTGAAAGTGTGATAATGTCTTAATTGCCTTGTTTAGGCCTGGAACATGGAAAGAAGTGTTTCATTCATTCATTCATTCATTCATTCATTTAATCAGTAAATATCTATTGAACACCTGCTGTTACTAGGCACTTTGAAAGACATGGAGTATAAAATGTCAAACAAGACAGATGCATTTCTGCCTTCCTGGAGCTTATTCTCTAGTGATGAAGATAAAGAGTAAACAAGTATCTAATTATAATAGCATATGACAATTACTATGGAGAAAATGAACCGGGGACTGTGATAATGATTGGAGGAGTGACCAACTAAATTAGAATGATTCAGGAAGGCTTCTCTGAAGTGGTGACATTTAAGTTGAAACTCCTAGGATGAAAAATAGACAACTATGTAAGCTGTTAGGGGACTAAGCATTGGGGGAAGAAGGAACAGAATGTGCCAACCTCCTGAGGTGGCAAAGATCACCTGAGAAAAGGGCAGTGTACTTGGACTTTAGAGAGTAAATAAGGAAGTAATTAAATTACAGAAATAGCAGAAGACAAGATAATATAGTGCATGCCATGCTAAGGCACTTACAGTATATCCAGAGGAAACAAGGAGCCATTGAAAAGTTTTGAGCTGCAGAGTGATATAAGACATATGTTTTCAAAATCTTACTCAGGAAGCTGTGTAGGGGATGGAGTGGGTATAAATGAAGATGCATGGATAGTAGCTGGGGGCAGCTGCAGTGGTTCAGGAGGAAGATGGTAGCGACCTTAGCTAGTGTGATTACAGGGAATTTGAAGAGAAATGTCAGACTGGGGAATTTTGTAAATCACGTTAATTAGACTTACGATTGTATTTAATGTGAGAGTGGGAAGTGGGGAATCAACAGTGATGATCAGCTTTTGGCTGGGTGGAGATATCATATGTTGAGATATGGATTTCACGGGTTACAAAAGACAAGTTGGATGGATGGTAAATGCATTTTTAAGGATTATTATCATGTTGATAATAATGGTAATGATGCAGTGGCAGCAATGGTGGTGGACTTACCATAGTTGAAGAAAAAATAAACAGAAAATATGGCAACTAGGAGTGATTTTCTTTAGCTTGCTGAAGAAAGTCTAACATATTTCAAATATTTCAACTTTGCAAGCCATCTTGGTGCTTGACCTAAGAAAATATATCTTTTTCTTGTCTATTCTCCCTCCTTAACTTGACCAGGATTGCATCTTTTCTCTAAATATTAAGAATTAGGCTATATCTTTCACAATCCAGAAAGCTGTAAGAATATTCAAGTCATAAAGAATAGAGAGGGTACTTCTCAAAAGGTAACAGCTTCTCATTTTTTATTAGATTGTACAAATAGAATACCATTCTCAAACTAGATAATATGACCCAGGCAGTATATTCCTAAATTAATGTCTATCAAAAAAATGTATAAGAGCTCTCTACATAAAAACCACCTGGGAATACCGGCATAGAATGAGAATCCTTGTCAACAAACTAATCATAATCTCTGAATGGGAACCAGGAATCTCAGTTGTCTTTAGGCTGACATTCGAAAAGCCTTGCTATAGATGAGGTATGCTTAAATTTTTTGGTGCTTCGGTTCCTTTTGGTAGGCAGGTGAAGTTTATGGAAACCTCCTCAGAAAACTGTTTATGCATCAAATAAAATACATAAGATCACAGAAAAAAACAATTATATTCAAATTCAGTTCAAAATATTTTTTAAATGTATATAATAATTTACATGATTTTTATTATCACATTAATGAGATCTAGTAGCAAGTCTTATACTACCATAACTTGAAATAGAGGATGAGTATAAATAATATTTTAAGACCTCTGACACAATTGTAATACAATATAAAATTATCTGTGATTTCTATTAGTGACAAAGTTACAGGCTTAGCTAATGCTACTACGGTTTATTGCCTAGATTCATAATGGAAAAAAAAATGCTAAATTTTCTCCAGAAGTGAGTGGAAATAATGGTACAAATTTTTTTTCCTTCCAAGTTCATACACAGCAGCCTTAGAATCCCTGACTTGGAGATTGTACCCAAGTAATACAGAGATTAATAAAGTTGTAGTGAAGATAGAAGCTGGGCTGGAGATACTTGTCAGGGGAGCAAAACTGAAGTATGCAGGCAGGGACCTCAGTATTTGGTATCATTAATTTAAATAATTAAAGGAGAACTTGGGGACCAAAGTATTCCTCTATTGTCAGGCTTTTAATTATTTTGTTTGGCTGTCATGCCCCTAATGTAGCTGAGTGGGCTTGTCTGCACACCCTTGTTGTTGTCCCCTCCTCTTACAGCCAGGCTCTTTCAGAGGTTAGTTTTTGAGAAGTTTAGATTATCACTTTTTTGTGACTGTGAGAGAGGAACAATTTATAGGATGGAGAAAGGCATTGGAAGATGAGGGACGCGCATGTGCAGTAATAAGAGTCAGAAAACAGGCTGGTATTAAAAACAGTGAGAAGTTCAGAAGAGCAAAGGCCAAGGGTAGGTGAGTGAAGAAGAAGAAGATGAAGCTGGAGAGGTAGGTTAGCCTAAGTTTACAGAGGACCTTCCAACTGCATACATAACTTTGGATTTCATGATGGAATTAGTGGGGAGCCAGAGGGGAACTTTATGATAAAAAAAGACATGATAAATAGTATTTTTTATTAAAATAAATCTGCAGGCAAAATGAAAAATGGATTGGAAAAAGGCAGGCTATTTCTGAGGCTTTGATAAGAACCCAATGAGAAAAATATGCACTCTCTAAAGTAAGGCGATGGTGATGGGACAGAGAAGAGGGAACAGATATGAGCAGTGTTAATGACTGATTTGGATATGCGCTATGAAGAAGAGGAGTTTGGAGTTTCTTTGAAGGTTCTGGCTCTGGAGTTCAGGTGAATGGAAACATCTTGAACAAAGGTATCAATCATGAGAAGCATAACAAGTGCTTGGGAGAAGATTTTTAGTTCTGTTTTGGATAGCCTGTTGTTGTTGTTGTTAGGTATTTTTTTATAAGTAATCTCTACACCCAATGTGTGGTTCGAACTCACAACCCTGAGAACAAGAGTCACATGCTCCATCAACTAAACCAACCATGTGTCTGGATAGCCTCAATTTTAACTGCCTTTTAAACATCAAATGAGAGTTGAATAGAGTTTGCATTTTTTCTATTATTCTTAGTAATCCTTTAGGTAAATGATGTGAAACATTCTTTTCCTCTAGAAGTTGACAGATTGTCTTCATAGGAATTATTGGACACAGGATTCAGAAATATACAAGATTAGGCTTTGAACTGTTCTTTTAGTACACTTTAATGAAATGTCAGTCAATGTCTCTCCTTCAAATAGTTATAGTTGTATTATTAATCCTTCTAGAAAAAAATACTTCATAGACTTGTGGTAATGGATTGTGGCAGTGGAGAATATCAGTAGGCTTGTCTTTATATATCAAGTGCTTAGAGATTTTTTGTATCTACCACATCTACCACAGCTTCTGGGAGGCAGAAGATTATAGGTAGGATGAGAGCAAGAAGCAGAAGTGGTATGCAGCCAGTTTTTACAAAAGTTCTGTTGCTTGATAACTATTCCTACCGACTGGTGTGAACATAAAGAGAACAGGCTAGTTTCCATCATCTCCATATTCCTTGCCCTTTCACGTTTTGGAGTCTAGGTCAAGGGGAGAGTTTTACTGTGAAAGTGGGATGCTAAAATGCAGGATTGACTTTTAATAGAATTGTAAAATAAGTGATATTGTCTTTGGTGTTCTTTTTCCTCTGCCTAGATATTCCAAATCCCTGTATTTGGTGCCTTTGTATTAGGTCCTAATAGGGTCACAGACCCCACTTCAGGATATTGCCTAGATGTACACTCTGTAGTAGACATAATTTTTTGACTTTTTTATTCCATGATAAAACTTGCTGTTCCTATTTGATAAACTATGCTCTGTGCATATTTATGGTTAGTCATAGATTATTTTTTTATTTTTTAATAGTTTATTGTCAAATTGGTTTCCATATAACACCCAGTGCTTCTCCCCACAAGTGCCCCCCACCATGACCATCACCCCCTCCCTCCCCCTCCAGTCCATGGTTCATTTTCAGTATTCAGTAGTCTCCCTTGATCAGTGTCCCTCACTCTCCCCCACTCTCTTTCTCCCTTCCTCTCCCCATGGTCTCCTGCCAGGTCTCTCCTGTTAGACCTATGAATGCAAACATATGGTATCTATCCTTCTCTGCCTGACTTATTTCGCTTAGCATGACACCCTTGAGGTCCATCCACTTTGCTACAAATG
>PJEM01021858.1:0-10420 GCA_004023845.1 Helogale parvula | reverse complement strand
TCCAGCTAGGAGTCTGAAAAACATGATTCTTTGAGAACATTATATTTAAATGGAAACTTTAAATTCAATTGTTTTTAAATTAGGTTCTACGTAGGAGAAGTTGCAGGAGAAATCTCTCCAGCAAGGAGAAAACTGGGAAATGCATGGATATATGAAGACATGTTGGATAGTTAAGAGACTCTTGAACCAGAAGGCACAAGTGTAAAAACTTGTGCTAGCTTCATACTATTTGTACCACCTTCTTCAAATACTTGCCTCCCTGTGATACAGTCACACATCTATAAAATAGAGACAGTAGTGGCATATACTCCCTAGAACTGTTAGAAGTATTTAATGGGTCAGTATACGGAAAGCACTTAGAAATGAACTGGCACATAGGAAGCACTCAGTAAAGATTTTTAACATGTCTAGAGTAAGAGGAGGCATTAAAGAAGTGGAGAAACATGAAACTCAAGCAGGGCAGGTTTTCTCTCTATCTTACACATAGGTATTCAAAGAAATGATTTCTAATATTTAGGCAATGCTTTGTCTTTTTCATATATATTACTGCTTTTAGTCGATTTTAGGTTACTATTTTAGTAAAACATAATAAACTCTTTTTGTATCATAATTTCCTAAGAGAAAACCGCTCACTAAATAACACTATAGTTGCAAATATTCATTTATAAATGCAAAACAGGTCACTTCTCTACAGCTGTTTGGCAATGAAGAAAAGAGCAATTCAGCCTTGGCTCAGATCTCCTGCTCTCACTGTTCCAGGCTTCTTTAGACAAATTTGAGAATTACTAAAAATGTTACACTAGCTGAATATTCCAGACATTCTATCGCTTGCATGTGAGGATTTCCAAATAAGGACCTCTGTAGGCAGGGCTTTGTTTCATGAGTAACACATTTTCATAGTGTTAGGGGCTCAGGGCAGGCTTTCCCAAGATGGGCCACTTTAGCATAAAGGTTTCTTTCAGTTAAAAGTAATCAAAATGCCAGCAGAGGAAGGTAAAACTCTGCCTAAATTTACATTGGAAAGGGGAGTCTGCACCAAGAAGAAAGTTATTAACAGAGACTCACCTTTACCTAAGGAAGTTATCTGCATAATAAGGCAACATTGTTTTTCCAAACATCTCTTTCTTGCTAATGGTCTTCTTCTGCTTTGTGGCCTCAGGTCCCTACCCTTCTCCTTAGCTCTTATAAGCTTCATGTTTCCTCATTACCTTTGGAATCTCATCTCTGTGTGGATTCCCCGCATGTACCCCTAGTAATTTTATTTTCTCTTGTTAATATGCCTCATGTCATTTTGATTCTGTCCGGCTACAAAGACCATAGGACAGAGCAAGTTCTTCCTCCCTGAAAATAGTAAATTAGTCTTTCAGCACAGTTGCACCAGAAAGATACAGGGTAGCTACTCCAATTATCATCCAAAACATATATTATTATGTCAGCTCCATTCAGGACGACTTTATCTCAGAAAGTATCATAACATTCTGGAAATGCTTTGGTCTGAATCATTCCATTACAATTGCATTTGCATTACTATTTGTGGAATTATTAATGTCCATGCTTTACAATTAAACCAAATTACATGAACTAGGAATTGTAGTAGTCAAATTTATTGTCATTTAGGTATATGACTCAATTGCACAATAAACATTTGTTGGATGAATGAATGAATAAATGAATTTACTCAGGCTCTTGTGAACAGGTCTTGATCTTCTTTTCAGTCAAATGCTCTGCCCCTGAGCTATGCCCCCACTTGATCTTCTTTTCAGAATATGAGTACATAGTCATTGCCTGAATTTGTTTTTGTCAGCTTCTTCTATTTATTTCAAAGAACCTTACAAAATCACCCATCTACAAAATCCTTCCATTCACATCCACTTATCTCAGTTTTTCTTCTTTTTGTTTGTTCTCTGTGCATCACTTTCACTATTCTTCCTAAGGCTGTTTAAAGTGTGAGCACAAGATTGATAAAATAACTCGTTCACAATCTAATCTAGAATTTATTACACAGATGAAAGTCTTCAAAGAGGCTTTATAAGTTCTCACAAGGGAGGTATGTTATTATTTGGAAAATTTTCTGTGATAGTTGTAGATGAGGGTTGCAGCTTAAATGATGGGCTTTGCATCATAATAACCCTTATCCACGACTTAAGATTTATTCAGTTAAGGTCAGAATCATCTAGTACGATTGTGGGTACAAAGTATATCCATCTCCGATCTTTGAATGGAAAACCAGATGAGTCACTAGGCTCTGCAGTGAACCCAAATGAATTCTTCATTGTTGATTAAAAACAAAGGGCACAGGTGTTTTAACTGCACAGACAGAATGAGATTTGGGAACATAAAAGCCAAGAGGACAGAGTCATCATTCAAAAGCACAGTCGAAGCAGATAATATCAAAGTTTAAGAACAGCTCTGCAAAATAAGATTTGTTGGCTGGGGAAAGTCAGGGTGACTGTTTCTCTCCCAGATTTTCTCTTTTGTGCTACAAGCAGAGACATCTAGGCCTGTTGAGGATATTAACAATCCTTCTGTGAATAAATCTACATTCTTCAGAGAGAAAAGGATTCAGTTCACATTATATGTACTGAATAGCTAAAATATATTCTACATAGACAATTTCTGTACTTGAGAGTAAAATGCACGAGAAGCTTATGACATATCATAACCCAAGGCATAAAGTTGCCAATTGTTCTCACTCGATTAAAATCCTAAACAATCCTGTGATTTATGGAAGGTATTTGTGTTTGAGAATACCTGATCTCTTATTTTTCTTGAGAAAAGACATTTATGCTGGCTTTGCCACAATCTTGAATTATTTTTCTCCAAATAAAGTGTTTATTGTTAATTCCCAACATTTGGCCTGAATCCCCTCTCCCCTATATATATATATATATAAGTCTATATATATAAAGAGAAGTGATTCATTCTCAACTAACAGACTTGGGTTAAGAGTTGGTAGATTTTGCTTATACCTCTGAGAGTTCTATCTGAGGAACATTCTCCATGTTGTTATTAATAAAAACAAATTACTGGAGAATTGCTGTCATCTCTATTCTTTATCACCTCTGATCTTTCACAAGCTTTTTCTTAGTTCATTTCTTAACATTAATTGCATTACTATTTATGGACAAGCCCACTATATCTTTCTTTCATCAGAGTTTTTCCTTGAATTTCTACAGCAGCATTTCTATCATTATTGGGCAGAAACCCACCTTGGGTATGAAGACACAGCTTGCCTGACAAAATGATGAAACTTTCAACCCCTTAAATAGAGTTTATGCATTTGCCTGACAGCCTAATTTGTATTTCTCTTTATTTTTGTACAAAGAATGAAAGGGAATGAAATTTTTCTTCAGAGTCTTTTAATTCTCCTGAAGCTCTTTCTGATGATATGATCAACATTAGCTCAAGGATCCATTATCTTTTTAAATTCATTCTGTTCTCATTCTATTCCCCATGATAAATAGGAGTAAATATTGAAGCAGGGGTATTTGTAGTCAAACTTTCAAACCAATCCTCAGCTAATCCCTGAATGTACTGGCTAAGTAAAGACTAAGAGCAAAGCCTTGAGGGAGGCTTTGTATGAATATTCAAGGGAAAGGTTCACAGACAGAGTAAAAACCCTGGAAGAAGTTAATGCCTCCCATGTGCAAAGAACACCAAGAAGAGAATGAAACTTAAGAAAAACAAAAGATGAGAAAGTTGTCAAGAGTGGTCAGCAAGATACAATCTAGTTGGTCATTCGAGTGAGTTTGGCATGCGCCGAGTGTTTAAAGTCCTTGTTGAACACATCTTTTAATTTTGTGGTGAGCTCAGCGATTTCATTCCACCCATCCTCTCTTGAGGGTGATGCAAAGGACACATGGAAGATTCAATACTGATGTCAGTTTTGAAGGGATAAACATTCCCTTCTTACCGGTTCCTTGCTCCTGTGGCTAATGTATTAGAGTTATAAGGCTGTACTTAAAAAGGAATGGTTTCCTTTGGTAATTAGATTTATTTTCATGAGAGTAAAAACAATAAGATCATCATATGATATTTGTTTATATGGAAGAAGCTAATAAATAAATAAGCAAATGAAAGTGAAAGTAATAAGACAATGGGAATCTAGGCTGGAGCACCAACTAGAGCCAAGTATTTTGATTTCAAGTGCAAGGATCACTCCAATGCAGCAAGGGAATGCAGTCTTAATCTTGATCCTGATGACTTGCTTTTCAATTCAATGGTCTTGCAGTCATTTATCCAATGCTTATTCAAAAAATCTACTATGTACTAGATACTGTCTTTGGCCATGATTCACATGTTTACCCATGCAAAAGTGTATAATTGTAACGACATTAAGGCAAGTACATTTTCCACTTCTTTCTTTAGCTACTATCATCCTTCTAAATTTGATGAAGAATGAATAGCATTGCAAATTAGAAGTCAAAGTTCGGTTTCTATGAAAACAAAGAAAATATTTAGTTATATATAACAGCTAAGTAATCAAAAGTTAAATGAACTAAAAATAAGAAATGTTTTGGGGCACCTGGGTGGCTCAGTCAGTTAAGCATCTGACTTTGGCTCAGGTCATGATCTCATTGTTCCTAAGTTTGAGCCCCACATCAAGCTCTGTACTGACAGCTCAGAGCCTGGATCCTGTTTGGATTCTGTGTCTCCCTCTCTGTCTCTGCCCTCTCCCCACTCGTGTTCTATCTCTCTCTTGAAAATGAATGAATATTTAAAAATTTTAAAAAATAAATAAATATTTTGAGGTAATTTAGAAGAGATGGTCTGAGAAGCAGAGAGAAAAATATTTTTGTCCAACAATTTTTAAGAAATAACTGTATATTGTATATCTAACCACCTAAAACACCTCTAAATGTCGATATACTCCAACATTTCTTGGATACATTGGCTGTAATCATACCTTCAATATGATTAAAGAACTGACATTTTAGCCCTTTAGCTACTGGATAGAAACTAGGGGATGATAAGCTAACACATTTATTGGTAGATTCTCCAAGTGGACACAAAAACACCTATTACCAATAAAATTGATAGAGGAATGGGTATAGTTAACAGGAAAACATCAAATGTTTATGGTATGGAGAAAAATTTCTGCTCCGAGAAAAGAAATGTCAGGAACATCTTTTTCTGTAAGCCCGGCTACATTACATTTGACCGGGCTGGTGCTGGGAGATGGGATGGCGTAGGAGTTATCCAACTAGTAGAAACAGCCTTGATGCAAGTGGGTTGCAATCATTGTGAACTCTAATCATATTCCTTAAGACTTCCAGAGTCTAGAAAATTATTACTCAAATTTATAATATTTGTACTTCTAATGGACTTTGGCTTCTAGGGATTCATATCTAGAAATATGTGATTTGGTATTAATCTAAAAAAATGACAACACTTCAGTAGACTTCAAACTAATTCTGAAATTATTCATACAGTTATACATTTATTTGACAAATACTCATAGTACATCTGCAGTAAGCCGAGTACTATGATAACACATCAAGGAATAACCAAGTTAGCAAATCTACAAAATAAAACCTCATAGAAGCTAACATGTATGTGGAAATATATCTGCATTATTCAAAATATATAAATTCAAATCATAAAAGTCTCATGAAAAATGCAATGTGTTATTAGACTATTTAGTGGGAGACTCACCCAGAGGTGAAGGTGAGTCAGAGCTCAATGAAAAAGCTGAACAGGTCCAAGTAAAGGAAACATATGCAACTCCTACTGCGGAAAGAAGCAAGAAATTCAAAAGTCAGTGTAGGGGCACCTGGGTGGCTCAGTTGGTTAAGCAGCCGGGTTCGACTCAGGTCATGATCTCACGGTTCCTGGGTTCAAGCCCCACATCAGGCTCTGTGCTGACAGCTAGCTCAGAGCCTGGAGCCTGCTTCAGATTCTGTATCTCCCTCTCTCTCTGACCCTCCCCTGCTCGCACTGTCTCTCTCTGTCTCTCAAAATAAATAAAAAACTTTAAAATACACATATAAAAAAAAGTATAGCCAGAATAGAGAAAGAAAGTGGGGTTGTGTAGACATTTCTATAAAGTATTGAGTGGATACTTTTCTTAAAAGAGAACATCCATTAGATAACACTTCTGTCTTCTCTTTGTTATTTTTTTAAATGTTTATTTTTGAGAAAGAGACAGAGCACGAACAGGGGAAAGGCAGAGAGAGAGAGGGAGACACAGAATCCAAAGCAGGCTGCAGATTCTGAACTGTCAGCACAGAACCCAAAACAGGGCTCCAACTCACAGTGGTGAGATCATGACCTGAGCCAAAGTTGCCTGCTTAACCAACTGAGCAAGGCTCTCTTTGTTTTTATGATATGCAAGTGGACTAAATTACCTAATTGTGAGGTTTGAGAGTAGGAAATAAGCTTATATGAATCAGCTCTTTCGTGTCTATTTTGGAAGCGAACTGGTCCTCAAGGAGTGCACATATTATTACACTTCTCCTAGCAATGAATTTCAAAGATCCAATCTCCCATGGGTAAGTCTGCCATTGTGAATAAATCTAATTTTGAGATGAATATTTGTAAGATCATCTGGAGAGTATATACATGCCACAAATACAAACCAATCTTAATGTTACTAATAATAAAAGGATAGTTTAATTGCCTTATTCTTGGCTCCTGTCTGTCTCTTAATTATTCCTAATCTTAGCTCAGAGAAAAGATATGTTACATATTTACACACTTAAAATATAGAATAATAAATAAAAGCTAGTTTATGAAAAATCTTGTAGACAATAGTCTGAGTCAAAGTTTTAATTCTAAAGGTAATGATAATTCATAAAGGTTTTGAAACCTTGGATTGACATGTTTTGTTATTTATATATCAATGATTGCTCTGGTTTTTCTGTGAAGAAGAGATTACAGATAAGGGATTAAATAAATTCAGAAAAGTTAGTGAAAAGGATATTATAAGTTAGGCAGAGCATAATTACTGTGTAGATACATGTAAATACCCCTGCTCTAGGTTCTGAGCACATGTACAAAATATATAAAAGCAGTTCTGTACCTAGCAGACCTTACTATAAAACATATTTAATCTAATGTCCAACACAATTTTTGACACATAAAAGATTCAGAATAACTATTTGGTAAATGAAGATAAGAAGAAGGAAGCACTACTGGGAAAAGTTATACACACTATAAAATCTTTAATTGAGATTATATATTTGCAAATACATTAATGTGCTTCTCTTCTCCATAATTGTATAAAACATTTACCCTACTTAGCTAGAGACACCAAAGGAATATGGTAAATAGAAATAATCAGTCAATGTTTAAGTTTCAAATTAGAAAATATACTTCCAGTCTTTAGTGTACATTGGCCTTGAAATCTCAATATATTTGAGACAAATGATTCCTAATTTGCAAAAGCTCTATTTTACATAGCGAGAGTTATTTAATTCATAGAAATTTACCACAAGCCATAATGTAGGAAACACAGAATTGATACAAGGAAAGTTTTCATCACTGAGAGGAAATAGGAAGTTACCATGGGAACAAGGGAAAACATTTGAATGAGAAAGTGCCTGAGGGTAGGTCCAAGATTCTGATTACTCTCTCCTTTGGTTAAAGATGAAGATGAGGTTATTGAGACTCCAAAGTTAATTTCTAGATATGTAGAAGGGGACAGAGGCATCTAGATGCTCCACTTTTGTGCATTACTTACCATTCATAGAAGGAAAATTTTTAAAGAAAGAAAAATCTAGAAAAACAGTCATAAGGTAGCCCCCAAATTCCTACAGCCCATGCATGGCATAGGGGGACTCTTCCTGAGATAACTGCACTGAAGGATGAGAGGAGGTAGAAGGGATGAGGAGACACGTAATAGAGATCTGGGCTGGATGAAACCCAAGAGTCTCAGAACTATATATAAAATAGAGGAATCATAAACATAATCCAATAAAAACTACACTATGCCCCAAGAGAGAGGTGGTATTAACAAACGCTTGACAATTATGTCTCAAAACCTCGGAACCAACCTTGTTACAGTCGTCAAGTTTGCAATGTCCAGCTCTGGACCAGAGATCTTTCCCTCCATCTCCATGAAGATTCATATCCTCTCCATGCTTCTACACTATCTTGAGAAGGAGTAAGAGAAGAGAAAATCTTTGAGATAACAAAGAAAGGGGTCTTGCAAAGGAGTATGGAATTTGATTTAACTGGGATTTACCCCAAAGTGGCTGGAATAGTCAGAAAGAGCTTATTTAATACTTAAATAATCTGAATTTCTCTTTTATCAGTAAGATTTCTAAAATAAGATATTCAGTAGAAATGACCACCATAGAGCAAGAAAAAGATCAGTTTCTTTTTTCCTCTTAATTGAGTTGTATTATATAGATACTACATATGCCAATCTTTATCAAAATACAATAATAGAATTATAATTAAGCTATACACTTGTAGAAAATAAATATCAGATAATTTCAGAGTAAAGTTTCTCATTCTGGGTTAGAGTGATCTAAGAAGATAGCCTCAGGAAGAAGGGACTTCAACTGAAACTTGAATTTGGGGTTTAGAGACCAAAATGAATATTTATGTGCCATATGGAGTGAACGTTTAACCTCAGATAGAGCTGAAGACTTGTGCATGGCTAAGGCAGAGGACATTAGATGGTTCACTGGATCAGACTGTATAGATCCTTGAATTTCAATTTGAAAATTTTCAATTTTATATAATTATAAAGTAAGAACAATGGTGTATGGGGGTAAGTGGGAGGAGTAGAAGACATTGTAATTCTATTTAGTGAGAATTTGTTATTTTTGAAAGACTCAGTAATTATTCTATGTAAACCTAGGCTGAAATTTGCACCATTATTCATTTCCTTCTTCAGCTTGATAAAGATAGTTTTAACCTTCTTTTTCCCATTTGTGGAAGAGGGATAGGAATATATGTCCCTAAACCTTTTTGTAAGAATTAACTGCACATATTTCTTTATATAGTCCATTGGTTAATGGACCAAATCAATAGGTGCAAGTTACAGAGGGCCGTTCCTTAGATCACTTCATTATACAGTGTTTTGAGCTTCACATTCTTCTAAATGGAAATTTCTTTTTTTTATGGATATCTTTTTAAAATTGACCTTTATCTTTTCCAGTTATCAGCTCTTCTACAATAACCTATCGTTTTTTTAGAAAACAATTGTACCAATTGCAAAAAAACAGCAAAACAGTTTAAAGACTTTGGAAAATATGGGACTAAAGATTAAAATACTTATTTTCCTGTTATTTCACCCCTAAAATGTCAATGTGCATAACATTAAGGAATGCACTGATTAAAGAGTCAAATATTTGACCACGGAAAGAAACCATTTCCAACTGAAAATTTAGATAGTTCCCTTCCCAAGGGTCACCTACGTTCTGATAATATCCTAGGAGATTAGATGATGCTTAATTTGCTTCTTCTGAGGACAAACATTTTAGAAACAGATGCTCTGAAACATTTCTTCCACTTCTTGCTGGAAGTACAAGATCATTCTTCTCCAATATTGGCTGTGAGTACCTGGTAGAGCTCTTGGAAGTACATATCACAAACTCATAGGGACCCTACAATAACTAGTTACCCTGGAATTTTTAACTCTGGTAACTGTACATATTCAGTCTCTATAATTCATGGGTTACAGTTCAGATTTCCCTACCATGACACAAGTTCCTACAGAAGTTGCTACTTATAGGTTTTCAGTTCCTATAAGTTGTATTCTCTGTATTCTCTTATTAGACTCTCCAATTAAAAAATTTTTTTTCTTTTTTTATGTTTTTTATTTATTTTTGAGGGACAGAGAGAGACAGCATGAGCAGGGGAGGTCAGAGAGAGAGGGAGATACAGAATCAGAAGACAAGCTCCAGGCTCTGAGCTAGCTGTCAGCCCAGAGCCTAACACGGGCTCAAACCCACAAACCGTGAGATCATGACCTGAGCCGAAGTCAGACGCTTAACCGACTGAGCCACCCAGGTGCCCCTTAAAATTTTTTTAATGTTTACTTATTTTTAGAGACAGAGACAAAGCATGAGTAGGGGATGAGCAGAGAGAGAGAGGGAGACACAGGATCTGAAGCAGCAACCAGCACAGAGCCAGACCTGGGGGTTCAACAGTTCTAGGGAGTATATGCCACTACTGTCTCCATTTTATAGATGTGTGACTGTATCACAGGGAGGCAAGTATTTGAAGAAGGTGGTACAAATAGTATGAAGCTAGCACAAGTTTTTACACTTGTGCCTTCTGGTTCAAGAGTCTCTTAACTATCCAACATGTCTTCATATATCCATGCATTTCCCAGTTTTCTCCTTGCTGGAGAGATTTCTCCTGCAACTTCTCCTACGTAGAACCTAATTTAAAAACAATTGAATTTAAAGTTTCCATTTAAATATAATGTTCTCAAAGAATCATGTTTTTCAGACTCCTAGCTGGA
>PJEM01021857.1:0-10421 GCA_004023845.1 Helogale parvula | reverse complement strand
ACTCATTCTACGAAGCCAGCATCACCTTGATACCCAAACCAGACAGAGACCCAGCCAAAAAAGAGAACTACAGACCAATATCTTTAATGAATACAGATGCAAAAATACTCAACAAGATACTAGCAAATCGAATCCAACAGCACATAAAAAGAATTATCCATCATGATCAAGTGGGATTCATTCCTGGGTTACAGGGATGCATCTCACATTTTTATCCATTCATCAATCAATAGATACTTGGGCTGCTTCCATATCTTAGCTATTATAAATAATGATGCTATCAATAGGGTGCAGGTATCCCTTTGAATTAGTGTTCTCATACTCTGTAGGTAAATACTCAGTAGTGCGATTGCTAGATCATAAGGTAGTTCTATATTTACCTTTTTGAGAAACCTCCATACTGTTTTCCACTGTGGTTGCATTAGTTTGCATTCCCTCCAATGGTATAAGAGAGTTCCTTTTTCTCCACATCCTTGCCAATACCTGTTGTTTCTTGTGTTGTTGATTTTTAGCCATTCTGACAGGTCTGAGGTGATACCTTCATAGTTTTGATTTGCACTTGCAGGAATCTTTTCATTTTTTTGTATATCTAAGTTCATGTCTGATATGTAATGAGTCCTCAATATGTTTGTAGACTTACTGTCTGAAATCAAACTTCATGACTGTCTGCCTGGCCTACATTTAACTAAAATCCCATCTGTTCATTCAATGGTCTTCTCCCTATACCTAATGCCATTATGATCTTCTTTTAAGTACTATCAAAGAGCTTAAGTCACCCTGATCTCTGCGTTCACAAAACCCATTGTGTAGGAAGATGACTTAAAGATAGTCATGATAACATTCTCAGGTCCATCCACTTTGCCACAAATGACCATATTTCATTCTTTTTGCCACAGGGTTGAAGGGGGAGGGGGAGGGGGACGGGAGGTGGTGGTAATGGAGGAGGGCACTTGTGGGGAAGAGCACTGGGTGTTATATGGAAACCAATTTGACAATAAACTATTAAAAAGATAATAATGATAGCAAATTCTCAACAGATTGTTGTTGTCACTATGTCCCATACACTGTAGTAAGCATCTTCTTTAATATAACTCCCCATTTCTATGGATGGAGAACAAGAGGCTAAGAGCTGTTACTTGACTGAGGTCACACCAACAGGATTTAAAGTGACAAGTATCACACAAACAGCATTTGATAAGATGTTTGGATGAGAGGTGAGAAAGGATAGTGTGGCTCAGAATACCTTTGATTTGCATTTCTCTGAGTGAGGCCAAGTATCTCTCCATGTGTCTGGCCTTCTGTATTTATTCTTTGGGGAAATGTCTACTCAGGTCTATTTTTTAATTCAATTTTTTGGGTGTTGTAAAAGTTATTTGTATATTTTGGATATTAACCACTTATCTTCTATTCAGTAGGTTGTCATTTTGTTTTGATGATTTCTTTTGCTGTCCAAAAGATTTGTATTTTGATGTCCAAAAGATTTATTTTGATGTAGTCTCAATATTTTATTTTTCTTGGGGTGCCTGGGTGGCTTAGTCAGTTAAGCGTTGGACTTTGGCTCAGGTGATGGCTCAGGGCCTGGAGCCTACCTTGGATTCTGTGTGTTTCTCTCTCTGCTCCTCCCCTACTCGGGGTCTCATTGTCTCGGTCTCTCTGCCTCTGTCTCTCTCTCAAATATTAAATATTTTTTAAAATCTTATTTTTCTTTTGTTTCCCTTGCCTTAGGAGACACACCTATAAAAATGTTTCTATGGCAGTGTTGGAATTTCTACTGACTTAAAGAATAAGAAGTAATTTCTGCCTGTGTTCTCCTCTAGGATTTTTGTAGTTTCAGGTGTCATTTTAAATGTTTAATCCATTTGAGTTTATTTTTGTGTCTGGTGTTAGAAAGTGATCCAGTTTCATTGTTTTGCATGTAGCTTCAAGTTTTTCCAGCATCACTTGTTGAAGAGACTGTCTTTCCCCCATGTATAGTGTCATCTTTATGGATTAATTGACCCCATAAACATGAGTTTATTTCTGGGCTCTCTGCTCTGTCGGGAAGGCCAAATGGGTGCAAGGGAGTGGGAAATTCATGCTTCACATTATGAAATGAGAAAAACACGGGGATAAAGTAGAGCATAGGGTATATAGTCACTGATAGTGTAATAGTGTTGTATGATAACAGATGGTAGCTACACTTGTGGTTAGCATAGCATAGTATATACAGATGTTGAATCACTATGTTGTATACCTGAAACTAATGTAACATTGTGTGTCAACTATAATCAATTTTATTTTTTTTCAGTTTATTCGTTTTAAGAGTGAGCACATGTGAACAGGGGAGAGGGAGAGAGGGAATTCCAAGCAGGCCCCATGCTGTCAGTGCAGAGCCCAACACAGGGCTCTATCCCACCAGTTGTGAGATCATGACTTGAGCTGAAATTAAGAGTTAGCCATTTAACCAAGTAAGCCACCTAGGCACCCCTAAATTTTTTATAATGTTAACTTTGAACTAGGCTGCAGTGGCTGCCAGAAAGTTCCCATTATCTCTGGTCTGCCATGTTTTACACCTGCTATTTTCTCTCCATGTGCTCCTTCCTCCAAGCCCAACTTCTATTTCTGAATCTTTGACTTTTACAGCACTAACCTTCTTTCTGCTGAAAGAACTTGTCTTTTTTGCATCTACATATCTCTCATTGAACTATAACTAATCTTTTATGTCTGTCCATCCCAAACCAGACTATGAACAAGGGTGTGATCCTTGATCTCTGTGCTCTAACACCTAGCTCTTAGCATATAGGAGATGCTCAGTCAGTGATCATTGAATTAGAAAAATTAATAAAATTTTTTACCAAGTGCTTGAGTACAGACCAGGAAAAATGATATATGTCTTGCATATATCATCTCATTTGTTGCCTCCCCATTTTACAGAAGAAAACCTAACACTCAGAGAAGTTAAGAAGTTTAACCAGAAGAAACACTGAGAAGTCAATATTTGGAACATGTGGAAGGGACCAGGGGTAAAGGCAAAACTAGCAAAATTTTCTAAGTATTACTGTGTCAGAAAGCCTCTAGGATTATTTGAATGCAGGGGTCTGTGTACCTATTCCCTTCCTATGCACTCTGAACTCAGTGTAAATCTTCTCTATGACCCTATTCTTTTTCCCTACCTTACCCAATGAAGCCCCAAATATCCTAGCTTCAATTTTCTGCCTCTTTCCAGCATCCCAGAGGTCTTTGTAGTGCCTTCATCCCCAGGGAATTTTTACTCTCAGCTAGGGCCTTAGTAAGACGATAAATATTCCAGCCTTTTTGCTCCCCACACTCTAATCCCTGCAGGACTGAGACTTTACTACCGCTTCCTGTCCTAGGCCTGGTAAGTCTGTGTATGTCACCCTACAATAAGCACACTACAAACATCCAAAGACTTGGCGACCACTAAGATCATTTTCTCACTGAAATGAGAGACGTGGTCTCTCAGTGTGTGTGAATGAATCACACTTCTTTCTCACTGCTATATGCCATGTAGTGCTCTTCAGATGAATGTCTCCCATAAGGATTCCTCACAGTAGCCTCTGAAGTAGGGATGAACTCTCTAAGTCACAGATGAGGAAGCAGGTTGACAGAGGTGAGGTGATTTGACTGAGATCACCCAGTTGGTGAGTTAACAGAGCTGAGATTTGAAAAGGGCTGCTCTTACTCTTTCACTAATAAAAATTGAATCCTGGGCACGTGGCTTCCAGATACTTATAAGCACTTCCAGTGATGAACAATTTGTTCCTTTCTTCATGAGACAGCTTTGTTCCTGGACATTTTTCATGAAATCTAACTCAAGTATTAGTGAGAAGGACAGGAAGTGATGACCTCAAGGCCTTCACCTTGATCTCTCTTAGAATCTTGGCATACTGTGCTCAACATATGCTTTTCTTCATTTTCCCTATCTATGCAAATGGGGCTGAGGCAAGGGGGGTATTCAGTCATTGTTCTGTGCAACTACTAAGATAGAGTAAACATTCTTTGAGAGGCAGCTCAAAGGCTGAGGAAACTTGGTTCAATTATTAAAAGGCTGAAAGAAAAAGTGGGGGGAGGAGTGAAGAAAGTCTGTCCTATTTATGTCTGTATTATTCAGCTCCCAATTTTCTCCACACCAAACAAATGGCATTGAAGTATGGACACTCCAAAAACAATGTCTTAACTAAATATATGTACCATGGCTGAGTACAGCCTTAATCATTTTATACAGCAAAATATATGGACACACAGTCACATGCTGAAATAAACACATGGTGTGCTCATTCATAGAATGGAACAGATTTATGTGTACCATTTTACAAGGACCTCCCCACACCCATATTTCTCTCTGCCCCTGACCTTTCATCTACCACCAAAACTGAAATACTATTTGAATATGGTAGGAACTCAGGAATGGAAATAGCACAGAAAAAAAAAATTAAACACATGGAAGAAGGGATGATGAGACCTAAAGGGACAAGATGTTTGTCTCTATGTCATAGTGACAGCCACAGTTGGTACTGGATGGAATCCTGGTCCAGGGTTCCTTCCCCCAGACCACATTCTTGCCTCTTTATTTCTGGGTATGGATAGCTGATGCAAGGGATTGAAAGGCATACTGCAGCTAAGGGTAGGGACATAGATGGACTATCTCCAGAGGGGCCAAGTAGTTGTACTCTCCTGACTAGCAGCCAGAACACAGTTATCTCCCATTATATTAGAAGCTGGTGTGCCAGGGAGGGGGACAAAACATAAGAGACTCTTAACTATAGATAACAGAGGGTTGCTGGAGAGATATAGGGAGAGAGGACGAGCTAAATGGGTAAGGGGCATTAAGGAATCTACTCCTGAAATCATTGTTGCACTATATGCAAACTAACTTGGATGTAAATTTAAAAAGAGGCAAAAAAGAAATCAATGTGATAAAGGTACTGTTCTCCCCCTAATCTCTCTTATATTTATTCCTGTTTGTTATCAACTTTCCTTTCCATCCTCCTCTCCCTCTACTGTCCCCTTCCTGACTTTTTAATCAAATTCTTTCTCAAATTATCAATTACTGGCTGGCTAGTGTATCAGAATAGTGAGAAGGTGCATTTAGGTAAGGGAAGATCCGGGGGTATAGAAAGTGTGAGTAATAGACAAAGAGATGGGGTGGACATGTGTAGAAGCTTCATGCTATCATCTGACCAAACTGGTCTCCATACTTGCTTACAGTTAACAATTGTGTTCCCAGTGATTAAAATTCACTTCTCATACCCTCTTCATGTACCATTGATTTTTTTTATAAGACTGTGTTTTCATCCCTCAGTAACTTTATTTTCTCACATATTATGGCCAAATTAGCCTGACATCTATCACTGACCAGTTCTGCATGATCTCCCCTGTTTCATACAGACACCTATGACAAGCACAGGATCCTAGTACTAACATAAGCCAAGTAATGTTATGGCTTTAGCAGGCTACAAGAGACCCCTCCTTTCACCATGTGTTTGTTGTTCTGAGCCTCATCTATGTGTAACTATGGGCTCAGTGGCTTGAAAAACCCATCCAACATCCCCCTACTCTCCTTTCTCTTACCTCTCAGTCTTGATCTTCCCATCCTGAAAAGTAACCACAAATTAAATGTGCCTGACCTTTAATTTTTATAACACTGTTTACTGTCACATAGGCAGATCAGAAGAAAATAGGAGTATAAGGTAGAATCAAGTTCACAGGCAGAAAGAAGACTGGTAAGATTCTCCACAGCAAGGATAAGTGACAAGAGTTCTTCAGCCATGTCACTCACCTTACAGCTCCAGCCTAGACATATTGAATCAGACATAATTGGAAAAGGCTCCTTTGATCCCTGGTAATGATAAATTCACCTCCTGCCATCATCACTTTCCAATGCTATACAACCTTCTTATCCTGGATGTCTTTTTATGAGATCTAACTCAAATATTTTCTGCTGCCCTTTCAGTTTCAGCCACAGCTTAAGAGTGAATCCCAGTGGCTTCATCTGTCAGGACTTCCTAGGGTTCAGAGCAGGGCAGTAAGGTCTTCTCTACCTGTCCTACCTGAACCTGACCATGCAATTCACAAACCACAGCCTTCAAAACCCAAATTCTTTTCTGCTCATGGGAATTCCTGGCCTGGAGGCGTCCCACTTCTGGATTGCATTTCCCTTCTGCTCCATGTATGCCCTGGCAGTGCTCGGCAACATGGCAGTGCTACTGGTGGTGCGATCAGAGCCTGCACTGCACCAGCCCATGTACCTGTTCCTATGCGTGCTGTCCATCATTGACCTGGTGCTCTGCACTTCTACTGTGCCCAAGCTCCTTGCACTTTTTTGGACAAATGCTACTGAGATTGACTTTGGGGCCTGTGCTACCCAGATGTTCTTTATCCATGGCTTTTCAGCTGTCGAATCTGGTATCCTGTTAGCAATGGCCTTTGACCGCTACTTGGCCATCTGCCGGCCACTGCACTATGGGTCATTGTTGCCCCCAGAGGCTGTAGGCAAGCTGGCAGCTGCTGCTGTGTTTCGTGGCTTGGGGCTCATGACCCCACTCACATGCTTATTGGCAAGGTTGAGGTACTGTGGCCGAGTGGTGGCCCACTCCTACTGTGAGCACATGGCTGTGGTGAAGCTGGCTTGTGGGGACACACAGCCAAACAACATCTATGGCATTACTGCTGCCACGCTGGTGGTGGGTACAGACTCCATCTGCATTGCTGTCTCCTATACACTTATCCTCCGGGCTGTGTTAGGCCTCGCCTCCAAAGAGGCAAGAGCTAAGACATTTGGCACTTGTGGCTCCCACTTGGGTGTCATCCTTCTCTTCTATACACCAGGGCTCTTCTCATTCTACACTCAGCGCTTTGGCCAGCATGTGCCCCGGCATATCCATATCCTCTTGGCTGACCTCTACCTTGTTGTACCACCCATGCTCAACCCCATCATCTATGGCATGAAGACCAAACAGATCCGGAATGGGGCCCTCCAACTGCTGAAGCGAGGCATTTTTCAGTCTTAAGGCTTCAACCCCACCCTAGAACCTTGTATTCTTCCTTTAGACCTTGGGCAATCATTGGGGTGTGCCATTAAGAGGATATGAACACCAGTTAACCTGTGAGCCAAACCAGGACAATTGGAGCCAGACCTTCCACTGTCCCTGGAATATACATTCTACCTACTGTTCCCACAGTGAGGGCTGTTCCATGGACACAGCTTGAGAAAGTAAGGTATTGTCGAGCCCATCTGGATAGTATACATGACTGAACCCAGTTAAGGCCCAGTTAAGGCCTCTATACAAGCTTTTAAGATTTGACAGGTGGGTACTTGTGGTCACTAACACAAATCTCATAAGTTCCCTTGGTTTTTAAACCTGCCATCTGCTCATTTGGAGTGGCCTGCCTCTTTCCTTGGTCTCTTCTTGCTTTCTGTGTATAGGTAAAAGTTCATGAACCAATGGTAGTGTTTAAGAGACCAGTGGTTCCCAGCATGGTGGAGAGAGAGAAACCCACACTCGATGGTATCCTTACTTTGTTAAGGAGATGTAGCACAAGTCTGAAGGATGAAGAATCATTAGATATTTCCCATTTGTGATGTAGATATGATTACAAGACCTAGGGATCCCATGTTTATTGGGAAACATGGTCACCAAGCTGATGATCATCTCCAGGGAATTCTACACTGCTGTTCTCACATGGCTCCTACCTTCTAGGAGACCTTGATAAAATGGAAAAGATATGACTGATGGCCTGACCAGAAGAAATAAACTTGATCCACAGTCAGGTACTTATACTCTGATATAGATACATGCATGCCTCCCTCAGTGAACTCTGAGTTTGACAGGAGAAACCCACAGAATTAAAGAACCAGAGAGATGGAGACCTAGCATTCAGCAATGGGCTATAGGGACAACTGTCTGCTGCACAGAAGAATAAGCTACAAGGTATAATGTCAATCTAGGAAGATTCTCTGCGAGGTGAGAATTCTCATCTTTTTTTTTTTTACTGTGTATGCACTATGCTAAAATCTAGAGGTATGGACATGATATGATCAAAAGTGCTCATGGAGACTGCTCACTATTGGAGGAGGAGCCCTACATATAGGAGACAACAGCAAAACCAAATCAGTTAAGCCAAATTAAATGAATATAATTAGGATAAGCACAGGGACCATGGATACTGAGTAAGGACATCTGACTTGCTCAGGGGAAAAGAGGTCTTAGGACCCACTTTATCTCATTCCACTTCAGTCCAGATAGGAAAGGCTGCTTTCTCAGAAGCCTTCAACTGCACCTGAGTGTGAGATGTGGAAACAAAGTCTCATACTAGATGATGTCAAGTCTGACATCTTTAGTCTTCTATTCCATGAAGTGGCCTTGTGGAGCTGCCACCAAGCCTCAATAGTCCAAGGGAAAGACCAAACCTCTTCTTTGGAGATAAAATAGAGAAAGCATTCCAATTTAACCTCCTGAGCAGATCTTTTAAATGTTTTTTTTAAGTTTATTTTTGAGAGAGAACGAGTGAGCAGGGGAGGGTCAGAGAGAGAGGAAGACACAGAATCTGAAGACAGGTTCCAGGCTTTGAGCTAGCTGTCAGCACAGAGCCTGAGGTGAGGCTCGAACCCAAACCGCGAGATCATGACCTGAGCTGAAGCCGGATGCTTAACTAACTGAGACATCCAGGTGCCCCTGAGCAAGTTTTTAAAACTGACAGTAATGGCTGTTATTGGAAGGTTCATAAGGATCCAGATTTCTAAGTCTCTGGTTCTGACATCTGTGCTCAGACTCTGCAGGCAGGTTGATAGGTAATGAATAGGTATTTGTTTCCAAGGTAAAGCATTTTAATAAGTTAGGAAAGAGCTTCTACAGTAGAAGGCCACTAGCAGGCTCAGGAGGACATAGATTTTCAGAACTTAATCCAGTTACAGCAGTGGATTAGCTTAACACTGCAGTGTCGCAGGAGGATGTGCATTAATTTACCCCCACTTTATAGAGTCAGAAGATTAGGAAGGTAACAACTTGTCCAAGAAATCAAGTAAATATCACAGCCAGGATTCAAATCTCTTTAATTCTAAATTCTGTGGCTTTTAAATCATTACCAAGTGAGTTTCTATAAATCTAGACCCTGACACCAAAAATCTAATAAGATCTATTCTTTTCCTAACATCGCTGATCTTTCTGAGAATATGCAATATGCCAAGCACTGTTCTAAGAATTGGAAATATAATGACAATTCAGGAAGATAAATCTCTGGTGACAACTTGAATAGGAGACATTAGCAAACCTGTTCTCACATCCTACCCCATGCAACATATCCTCAGTGACTCCCAAGTTAACATAATTCTTCTTTCACTAAAGGCTCAGCACACACAAAATCAGTAGTTTCAGTTTACCCACAAACATCCCAAGTTGCCAGACAACTAGAGACTGCACATTGACAAATAAATTCTAGTCCCCAGGATACTTAATTCAAATTAATTCAAATGGGAGGGGGGGGTCAAGAAAATCAGCTACACTCTGTTTGGGATTATTGGTTACAATTGGATTTATTTTTCCCAGACTAACTTTTACTGAGATATAATTTACCTAAAATAAAATGCATATGTTAAGTATATAGTTAGATGATCTCTGACAAATGTGTGCATCAGTATAACTGCTACCTTAAGATACAGAACATTTTTTTCCTCAATAAGATAATTATTTTAATCTATAGCAATTTATTTCTTCACTATAAATAAGAATTCGTTTTGTATCTGATACTGTACTTGTGATTTTAGATTCTTTTTTTTCTTTTATTATTTAAAAAAATTAACATTATTTTATTTTTTTTCCGTAATATTTTATTGTCAAATTGTTTTCCATATAACACCCAGTGCTCTTCCCCTTAAGTGCCCTCCACCATCACCACCACCTCTTTTCCCCCCACCCCCTTCCCTTTCAACTGTCAGTTCATTTTCAGCATTCAATAGTCTCTCAAGTTTTGCATCACTCTCTCTCCCCAGCTCTCTCTCCCTCCTCCGCTCCCACTGGTTCTCCATTAGGGCTCTCCTGTTTTCCTGCTAGACCTATGAGTGCAAACATATGGTTTCTGTCCTTCTCTGCCTGGCTTACTTCACTCAGCATGACACCCTCAAGGTCCATCCACTTTCCTACAAATGGCCAGATTTCATTCTTTCTCATTGCCATGTAATACTTCATTGTATATATATATACCACTTCTTCTTGATCCACTCATGAGGTGATGGACATTTAGGCTCTTTCCGTGTTTTGGCTATTGTTGACAGTGCTACTATGAACATTGGGGTACATGTGCTCCTATGCATCAGCACTTCTGTATCCCTTGGGTAAATCCCTAGCAGTGCTATTGCTGGGTCATAAGGGAGTTCTATGGGTAGTTTTTTGAGGAACGTCCACACTGTTTTCCAGAGTGGCTGC
>PJEM01021856.1:0-10417 GCA_004023845.1 Helogale parvula | reverse complement strand
GCCTGCTGGTGCTGACGCTGCTGCTGTACGCGGCGCTGCGGTGCTCGGCGCCGCCCCCCGAGGGCGCGTGCGGGCCTGCGAAGCCGGCGCTGGCGTGCTCGAGCGCCGTGGGGAGCTGGTCGTACTCGCAGCAGAGGCGGCAGAGGGTGTGCTCCGGGGAGGGCGCGCCCAAGACCGACCTCATGGCCTTCAGCCCCAGTGTACCTGACTCTAGGGACAGAGAGGATCTGCAGCCAGCAACTGGAGATTCCCTTTCAAAGGTTAGTTTTAAATATCTTTTATTTAATCTGAATTATTTAATCTAAGGCTTTATTTTCCTTTTTTCTATCAATTTCTTCCTAATTAAAAAAGTTCTGAATGAAATTTCTCTGATATTCTTTTTTACTTCGTTTATACTCAGTTTAGCTAATATCTTTTAGAATTATAGAACCCCCAAGGCAAAATATGTTGTTTTAAAGTCTTCATTATTCAGTGCATATTTATATAACTAAAGTTATACATTTTGTGCTTACCTTCTTCACCTATTTATTTTCAGTTGTAATAAACTTTTAAGAGAACCTTTTCCTTTTATTTGCCTATAATACAATAAAAGTGCCTAGATTTAATAAGATAACTTAATCAATTATTTGAAAGTGCAACCTTTTGATCCTCCGTTCCTCTTAAGAAGCTACTCAAATTTGGAACACCAGAGTAGCTCAGTCGGTTAAGCATTTGGCTTCCATTCAGGTTATGATCTCATGGTTCCTGAGTTCAAACCCATATTGGGGCAAACACAAGCCCTGTTTGGGGTGAGCCCCACTTCTCTGTCTCTGTCTCTGTCTCTGTTTCTCTCTCTCTGTTTCTAGTGCGATTCTCTCTCTGCCCCTCACTCACTTGCCCCCCCTAAAAAAACAAAGCTACTTAAATGTACTTCCAAAATCACTTTTCCTTATTTCTTTCCAAATGTAACAACAGTTTTAACGCTATTACTGTTACTAATTTTTACCTGTTTCCTGTGCTTTATCTAAATATAATTGAACAAAATGTGATTGTGTGTGCCTGTGTGTGTGTATTCTTCATATTTATCATTCATTATTCTATGGAATCATCCATATTGCTGTGTGTAATTGGAGTTCATTTAATTTGTTTTCCTTTCAGTAGTTTATTTTATGACTATAGTATGAATTATTTATCCCACTGTTGAGGATTTTACATTGTTTCTCTTATGTTGGCTTCAAATAGTGCTGTCATAAATGTATTAAAATTTTTGGGAGTGCCTGGGTGGCTTAGTCGGTTGAGTGACTGACTCTGGATCTTGGCTCAGGTCATTGTTTCACAGTTCATGGGTTTGAGCCCTGTATCGCCGCAGAGCCTGCTTGGGATTCTCTCTCTCCTTGCTGCCCCTCACCTGCTTGTGCTCTCTCTTTCTCTCTCTCTCTCAAAATAGATAAATAAACAAAAAAATTTTCTGTGCCCATGTGCACAATTTCTCTGTTATTTTAGTGGAATTGAAACTAGTAGGACAAAAATGCTTGCATGTGCTCGTCTTTAATGTACCAAATGTTTTTACCCAGTTACACTTGTGCCAACAGTGTATTGCTCTACATCATCTCCAAACTCAGGCATTGTCAGATTGTTTATGTAGTTGTTATTTTGCTGGGTGTGTTTAGTATTTCCATTTTTATGTTTCCTGATTTATAAATTAGGTTGAGCACCTTTTTTTTAATTATTATTGGCCATTTTTATCTTATTTATACAATAGTTGTTCAAGTCTCTGCCCATTTTTCTATTGTGTTGCATTTTCTATTGCTTTATGAAAATTTCATATATTTTGAATATAACAACTTTCTTGCTTTTGCTCTCGTCTGCTCTTCATTATTTTGTCTTTTGGTGAAAAGAAATTTTTAATTTCAGTTAAGTTCAATTTATCAATCTTTTCATTTTTATTGTGTCATGTAGATAATTTCTTAGGTATGTTTTGTTTCATTGTTCATGTTAGATAAACAATCTTTTTTTAAACATTTTTATTTATTATTGAGAGACAGAAAGACAGAGCATGAACATTGAAGGGGCAGAGAGAGAGGGAGACACAGACTCTAAAGGAGGCTCCAGACTCTGAGCTGTCAGCACAGAGCCTGATGCAGGGCTTGAACCCATAAACTACGAGACCATGACCTGAGCCAAACTCGGACGCTCAACTGACTGAGCCACCCAAGCGCCCCTAGATATACAATCTTTTTAGAATAGTTTTGCTTTTTTTGTGACATAGGGATCAAGATTAATTTTCCCCCAATGACATTCAACTGAAACAGCACCATTTCTTAAAAATGAATTCCACATGTTTTTATAAAATATCCAATATATGGGTATGATCTTTTTTGTTGTTCTCATCTTTTTGACCTAAAAACATTTTTTTACATCAATGCCATGTTACCTCTTCCATTTTTATCTCAATTTGTATATAAATTTCATAAGAACAATTTGGTGAGGTTTTTATTTGGATTGCATTGAATCTATTTATAAATGTGAAGCATGTTGACATCTTTACAAAGATGAGTTATTCAATTCATGAGGATGACCTATTTATCTAAATAATCTGTGATGTCTTAATATTTCACAATTTTCTGTATAGAGGTCCTTTAAATATTTCACTAGATAGGGGCGCCTGGGTGGCTCAGTCGGTTAAGTATCTGACTTCGGCTCAGGTCATGATCTCATGATCTCACAGTTCGTGGTTTCAAGGCCCGAGTCGGACTCTGTGCTGACCGCTAGCTCAGAGCGTGGAGCCTGTCTTTGGATTCTATGTCTCCCTCTCTCTCTTACCCTCCCCTGCTCACGCTGTCTCTCTAAAATTAAAAAAAATAATAAATATTTCACTAGATTTATTTTTAGGTATTTTCCATTGGTAATGATTATAAATATCAGCTCTAAGTTAACTTTTTTTCTGTTTAATAATGGCACATATGAATGTATGGTGGGGTTTGTTTTTGTTTCTCTTAATGTTTATTTATTTGAGAGAGAGAGAGAGAGAGAGAGAGAGCACGTGCTCCCGCGAGTGTGGGGGAGAGGTAGAGAGGGAGGGAAAGAGAGAATCCCAAGAAGATTCCACACTCTCAACGCAGAGACCAACATGGAACTGGGTCTCATGAATCTGTGAGATCATGACCTGAGCCAAAATCAGAATCAAAACCTGAGTCACCCAGGCACTGCTTTCCGTCCCAATTCTTATACCCATTGTATCTTTTGTGTGCCTTATGGCATTGAGTAGAACCACTAGCACTATGTTAAGTAGAAATGACAATTGTGAGCAACCTTGCCTCATTTATGAAGTCAAAGGAAAATTTTAAATAATTTATCATTAATTATGTTTGTGGTAGTTTTTTAAAGATTCTTTAAATTCTTTTCTATTCTTCTTCATTTTTTGTTTTTATCTGGATTAGTGTATATATATATTTTTCAAAAATTTTATTTAAATTCTAGTTAGTTAACACATGGTGTAAATATTATTGGTTTCTGAAGTAGAACTTAGTGATTCTGGATTAGTATCTTTTCATTAGTCATTTTCTCTTTCTATTATCTTTTAAATTACATAGTACATTCACTAACTGATTTATTGATTTCCTGGATTTTACTTATTTATTTATTTAAAATGTTTAATGTTTATTCATTTTTGAGAGAGAGACAGAGTGCAGGTGGGGGAGGGGCAGAGAGAGAGGGAGACACAGAATCTGAAGCAGCGACCAGCCTCTGAGCTGTCAGCACAGGGCCCAAAGTGGGGCTCAAACTCAGGAACCAGGAGATCATGACCTGAGCCAAAGTCGGACACTTAACCAACTGAGATATGCAGGCATCCAGATTTCCTGGACTTGAAAACAGACATCATTGACATGTTAAAATCTAAATTAGTGATTTTATCGCTTTCAGACAATGCTGCGGCCTTGAATAGTAACCATTAACCTCGTTCTACTTTTGCTCGGTGACATGCCTTTCAGTTACACATTCATTATAGGCCCAGATTACATTTTATGTTTTGTGCAGTTACTTTTGTTCTTGTTTCTTTCTGGGATCATTTTTCTTCTGAAGAAATTCTTTAATATTTCTTTTAGTGTTGGTATTCTCCAACTTTTTGTGTCTCAGAAATATGCTTATTTCATCATCACTTTTGAAAAACAGTTTTGCTGAGTATTGAATTCTGGGTTGGAAGTAATTTTTTTCTTAGTATTTTCAAGATAATATCGCTGGAATGAATGTCATTCTTGAAATAAACAGCTGTAAAGTTTACTGTTCAGTTAGTGTTCCTTTTCTCTTCCTCCAGCTGCTTTTTATAATTTTCATCATTTTAAATTTTCGGTGACTTTATTATATGCTCAGTTTTAGTTTTCTTTGATTTTATCTTGTTTGCAGTTTTGAAAGCTTGACTATGTGGATAGATGTCTTTCATCGGCACAGAAAAAAATTCAGTAGTTAGCCTTCATGTATCACTTCCGCATCAAGTTTTTTTAAAATTCTCCTCTTCTGCAACTAAGTGCTTTGTGTGTGAAATATTTTCATCATGTCTCTCATCTCTCCTATGCCCCATTCTGTTTTTTGAAGACAATTTTTGGTCTCTTTATTACATGCTGAATATTTATTCTGACCAGTCATCTACTTCAGCAATTTTATCTTTTTAATTTAATCTGTTATTACATTTTTTAATGTTTATTTTATTTTTGAGGGGGAGAGAGACAGAGCACAAGTGGGGTAAGGGCAGAGAGAGAGAGAGAGAGAGAGAATCTGAAACAGGCTTCAGGCTCTGAGCTGTCAGAAGAGAGCAATCCACAATCCAGAAGATCTTGACCTTAGCCGAAGTCTGAAAGAAGTGGATGCTTAACTGACTGAGCCACCCAGGCACTCCATGTGTGCCTTTTTTAATGTGGTACATTTTTCCCTATGATCCTCTTGCTTGGTAAGCCTGATCATTTTGTATTGAGTTGTGGATATTGTGCTTGAGAAGTTATAGTTGTTGTAGATGTCATTAGAGTCTTCGAAAGACAGATAACAAATATTTGACAGATACGCATTTAGGGTTAATGGAAAAGTTTTATTTGAAACAAACATTTTATTTCTTTCCCTTTTTAATCTACTATAATGGTGTCTGAAATTTTTTTCCCACTAACTCCCCAGCCCAGTTCTACTTTTTAAAAAATTTTTAAAGTTTATTTATTTTTGAGAGAGAGAGAGACACAGAGCATGAGCTGGGGACGGGCAGAGAGAGAGGGAGACACAGAATCTGAAGCAGACTCTAAGCTCTGAACTGTCAGCACAGAGCCTGACGTAGGGCTCGAATCCACGAACTGTGAGATCATGACCTGAGCCCAAGTCGGCTGCTTAACCGACTGAGCCACCCAGGCGCCCATCCCCAGTTCTATTTTGTAATATCATATGAAATAGAATAAAAATTTCATACTTTATTTGAAACTTTTTTCTTCCTGCTCACCACTGAAATGTAAGAACCAAGCTTTTTGAAGTTTATCACTGTTTAATTACCCTGCTTTCTTCTTTTTTTACCCTGGACACTAACTAATGCTATAAGAATCTTGTACCTCAGCAAGTTTCTATTCACTTGACCTAGGATTTTAAAAGATCATAATTTCTCTCAATTAAATGATGAATAAACAGTGGCTCAGCCATAAAAAACTTGCTTGAGACCACATGGATATTAATGTGAATACAGAGATTAAACCAAAAGTTTTAAAATTTAGATCTATTGTCCCTTTCCATTTTTAAATGAATCAAAGGCAATGGGATTGTGAGTAAAAACTATATTTAATGTTGGGGCACTTCGGTGGATCAGTTGGTTAAGCGTCCGACTTAGGCTCAGGTCATGATCTCGCGGTTTGTGAGTTCAAGTCCCACATTGGGCTCTGTGCTGACAGCTCAGAGCCTGGAGCCTGCTTCAGATTCTGTGTCTCCCTCTCTTTCTGCCTCTCCCATGCTGATGCTCTGTCTCTGTCTCTCAATAGTAAATAAACATTAAAAAAACTATATTTAATATAATTTACATTTTCACTTACAGATATTTAAAAATTACTCTCAGATTTTTCTCCCTAGAATGGATATAAAATATAAATATTTTAGCAGACTATATATAGGGAAATTTAACCATTAGGAAAGTAATGTAAGGATATATACCATATGCACAAATGTGCTTTCATAGGATAATTTTTAATAATTAAATATTTTGTCAAATTTGGGGCAGCAGCATAAATTATTTATAAATTTCTAAAAGACTGCTTCAACTTCATGTGTTATTTTTGGACAGTGTGGTAGACTTTTGTAAGTTTTTAAAGATAGAGAAATATAGCTTCTGAAAATGTTTTTCTGAAGGTTTTTGAAATGTTTATTTTTGAAGGAGAAAGAGACAGAGCATGAGCAGGGAAGGGGCAGAGAGAGAGGAAGACACAGGATCCGAAGCAAGCTCCAGGCGCTGAGCTGTCAGCACAGAGACCAATGTGGGGCTTGAACTCACAAGCCATGAGATCATGCCCCGAGCAGAAGTCAGATGCTTAACTGACTCAGCCACCCAGGTGCCTCTATTCTGGACTTTTGTAGGTAATGAAGGACATCTAGACTTCAATGGAAAATTAAATTTTCTAGTGTAGCATCTTCTTGAATGCTTCCCGTTATATTAAGTAGAGCTACTTCAAAACTCTGTCTGGTTTTCTTAACCTAAATTCATTGTCAAGGAAGGAGTTTTATTTCTGTATCAAGGTTTAAATATAACATTTTTAGAGAAACTAGCAAATGAAAGGTCAGTTAATAAGGTAATCTATAATATTTGATTGAAATAATGGTTTGGAAAAAGATTTAAAGAATTTCCCCTTCCTGTGGTGTTGTCTATGAAATTAAGACCAGAGAGTCTATAATTATTGAGAACTTAACCACCCAAAAGACTTGAGTATTGAAAGACAAATTCAAGGTGATAATCCAAAATCTTACTATTATTGAACAGATGTGAAGATGGGTCAAATGTTAAGAGTCTTGTTTCCTCCTGAAATTTCTATATGAAAAAAATTACAAACTAAAAGACGCATGTGATACTGTTTATGCCATTTACCTTTGTGTATACTTTCAAAATATTTAAATATATACTGAAAATACTCTATAATTACCATGTATACATAGTTAACATCACGCTGTCAGGTTGGCTGTTCAATACTTGACATTTACTTTTTTCAAAAGTTAATCTATTTATAATATGTTTTTGGAGTTTCACATCAGTCATGTTTCTATAATAGAATACATATAATAAATAGAATATGTAATAGAAGAAATCAACCTTAACCAATGATATTTTCAACACATTTATTATCATTTTTTGTTATTTACTGTTGTATATTAAACTGTTTTCAAATTAACATTATTAGGAACAGATAAGGAATCTTGAAAATTGAAATTTCTTTAGTGTTTGGGTGATCTGAGTGCTGAGTGGGAAGCCATGTTAGTAGAGAGAATAAGAATCTTTGAAAAGCTAAATGGAATGGTAAATGTACTGTGAAATATTATATAAGAAATGCATCCAGTAACATTATCTTATATTTTACTACTTTGAACACTGGAAAGTAAGTGTATTTTAATTAACTTTGTATTTTCAACTAAATTCTTATTTATCTTCTCACATTTGTTTTATACTTTGACACCAAAATAATACGTCAAGTCTCATATATCACCTAAACCAAATCTAAGGAACAAATTTGCTGTTTATGCTTTACACATAAAAGTATCAAATAATAGAATTATTTATCTAGACACTATGTCTTCATAGGTAAGACATTTTTTAATATTTATGGAATTCTAGGGAGTATATGCATAAGCAGAAGGTTAAATACTTTTTCACGGGAAAAAATTGGGGACATTTTCTTTGGGGACATTTCTTTCTGACCATATTTATAAGTAAGTCCAATTTGTATCATGCAGCAAATCAACTGGATGATTTAAAAGGGATGAAATTAACATAGAGTTAGTCCAGTTAATAATGTGATTTCTATCTTTTAATTTTTCTGGGGCCCAAGCATTTTATGGAGTAGTATATCTACAAACAATATTAGAAGTTTGGTTCGCCACATGAAAGCAAAGATATGTGCTGTCACAATTTATATCAACTGTGATTTATCAGGAATGGCAAGTTGAAGAAATGCTGCCTAGATGCATCTAATTTTAAAAAGTGTATCAAGATGCTGATGAAGTCATACTATGATTTGGCCTCTAGAAAATGTAAATTTTCAAATTATGGTTTTTTAGTCAACAGTAAAAGTAAGTCATATAGAAAGAAATTAAAGAAATGTATTTTTAGTAATTTGAATATCAGACTTCAAAAAAGGAACTCAGACAAGAATGCTATTCAAATAGGCTGTTACTTTGAAAACAACATCAACAAAAAGTCAATATTAAATATTGCAAATAGAAATATAAATTTGTCTCATGAGTAATGTAGAAGTAGTTATAAACATCCCATCAAAATAATAGAAAACACTCAAGAAATTTAATAAGATACATTTAAATATGGAAATAAATGAAAAACCAAAGCTTTTAAAGTTAGCTGGGAATTCTATAAAGAATAGATGAATACAAATTACTGTAGTAACGATGGGAATGGCACGACTAAAGTAGAATTGATTTTGCAATGTTTTAATGAAAACTGATATCGTTTATTGTCAATTTTAATGATACATTTTGATTAGAGAGAAAGAAAATAAGGAATACCTAAGAATCATTGAAATTTGGAAAGATTTAACGAATGGAAGCAAATAAAGCATAACAAAGTAAAAACTCACCCTTCCGTCCACATGATGGCGCTGGAAACCGCAAGTTTGGTGGTTTGTTTTTTTTTTCCCTTCCCCCCAGTAAAGGAATACACTGAGTTTATTTTCCTTAGAAAGGAGAAAGGCCACTCCATTTTTTACTCTGATGCTGAAGCTGAAAAGGCGAACAAATAAAAAATTATAGCAAATTAGGAATTAGGTTTCCAAAAGCTATCGTGTGGTAGTGCAATAGATATTTGAAAACTGCAACGAATTTGCGATGGTATATTCCCAGAGGAGCCCAGGTTGCCGGCGCCTGCTGCTCTTGCTTCTGCTTCTCACAGCCTTGGAGTCAGGGAGCGGCCACGTCCACTACTCCATCCCGGAGGAGGTAAAACACGGCACCTTCGTGGGCCGCATCGCCCAGGATCTGGGGCTGGAGCTGGCGGAGCTGGTGCCTCGTCTTTTCCGAGTAGCGTCCAAAGGTCACAGAGATCTTCTGGAAGTAAATCTGCAGAATGGCATTTTGTTTGTGAATTCTCGGATCGACCGGGAGGCGTTGTGCGGGCGGAGCGCGGAGTGCAGTATCCACCTGGAGGTGATTGTGGACCGGCCGCTGCAGGTTTTCCATGTGGAGGTGGAGGTGAAGGACATTAACGACAACCCGCCCAGGTTCTCGCGGCAGGAACAAAGATTGTTTATTTTAGAGTCAAGAATAGTGGATTCCCGGTTTCCGCTAGAGGGCGCATCTGATATGGATGTCGGAGTAAACGCAGAATTGAAATACAAATTAAATCCTAATGAATATTTTGACTTGGATGTTAAAACAAATGAAGGAGAAACAAGCATTTTAGAGCTAGTATTAAAGAAAGCAGTAGATCGAGAAGAAACCCAAGAACATCTTTTATTACTGACTGCAATTGATGGAGGAAAACCTGAACTAACAGGTACAGTTCAATTACTGATCAGTGTATTGGATATGAATGATAATGCCCCCAAATTTGATAAATCGGTTTATAATATCAGACTATTAGAAAATGCACCGAATGGGACATTAGTTATTAAATTGAATGCCACAGATGCAGATGACGGCATTAATAAGGAAATAGTGTACCTTTTTAGTAATCTTGTTCTTGACAACGTCAGATCTAAATTTAGAATCAATCCAAATAGTGGGGAAATAACAGTTAACGGAGAACTGGATTACGAAGATTGTAATTTATATGAAATTAATATTGATGCTGTAGATAGAAGTCCATTCCCATTAACTGGACACTGCAAAGTTATAGTAAAACTCGTGGATGAGAATGATAATACCCCGGAGATGGTCATAACCTCCATATCTCTGCCTGTCCAAGAGGACGCTTCACTGGGGACCGTCATCGCCCTGATCAGTCTGTCCGATCGCGACTCAGGTTTCAACGGGCAGGTGACCTGCACACTGTCGCCCCACGTTCCCTTCAAGCTGGTGTCCACCTTCAAGAATTACTATTCGCTGGTGCTGGACAGCGCCCTGGACCGCGAGAGCGTGTCGCACTATACCCTAGTAGTGACCGCGCGGGACGGAGGCTCGCCCTCGCTGTCGGCCACGGCCAGCGTGTCGGTGGAGGTGGCCGACGTGAACGACAACGCGCCGGCGTTCGCGCAGCCCGAGTACA